>JZKD02S2127065.1:21941-37224 GCA_000966675.3 Picea glauca
TAATCTTTCCTCAGTTATTTTTGAGGCAGGTTTTTTTACTGTCAGTTTTTAAATTTTCGTCCAATCGAGACTTTGATCAATTTTCTGAGCATTTGGGTTGATTTAAAATTGGCCGAAACCTTTAAGGTATAGATATGAAATGCATGGAACTTTGATTCATGCAAAGCTCAGACTACACCTGGAAATCTGGCAGAATTCAGATCCATTTTTTTGCCTCATTAACTGAACTCAAGAGAAGATTGCTCCCAAGTTAACCTACTAGTTTTGGGAATGTGTGCTCTTATAGCTTTGGTTGTGTACTTTCTTACAGTTTCATTTTATCTTGTGAATGCGTGCTCTTACAGTGTGTTCTCTTACAACTTTGGTTGTGTGAATGTGTGCCTTTATAGGTTCATTTTCCAATTATAGTTACAACTTTGTCTGTGTACCTTCTTTTAAAATGCATACCAGGTTGTATAACGTGGCCTCCATAGGAGAGAAAAGCACAGAGGACATCAACCATGGCCTCCATATGAGAGAAAAGAACATGAACACTAAGACCAACCATAGAAATAGGAAGACGGCGGTGCCAGTCCGAGACCGAGACCGAGACCGAGACCAAGACCGAGACTGAGACCAGACAAGAAGTAGGAAAGCGGTGTACAGCCTAGACAAGACTAGACCGGAGTAACCGTTGCAATATTACAATTAAGTAATCATAAAAAAAAAATCCTTAATCAAAATTTCTTATTAGTGAAATCTAGGAGAAAATAGAAAAAATAAAGATAGTGAGGGTGTAGTAAAACAATGGATTCTTTTGAATTTTATTTCTTATTAGTGAAATGTAGGAGAAAGTAGAAAAAATAAAGATAGTGAGGGTGTAGTAAAACAATAGATGCTTTTGAATTTGTGCATAAAAGAATTAACCATGTAAGGAATTTGGATTGCATTCTTACAAATATTACAATTGATCATTTACTCTGAATTCTATTACCATAAAAATTAGAAAGATTTTGATTTATAAAACATTTTAGATAGATTTTGATTTTTGAAACATTTTAGTATAATTTATGATAATTTTTTATTTGATAATATTGTTTTTTAATGTAAGTTTTTAAGTATATATTTTTATTTTAATCATTAAAACTATTAATTTATCATTTAATATCATTATCAAATTTTAAAATAAAAATTAACCTTTAAATAATTATATTTGAAATAAATAAAATTTATGAATATATAAATTATTTGAAAAGAACAAAATTTATTAATATATAAATGAGAAATTAGTTTAAAGGTTTACTTTCAAAATAAATGAGAAAATCAAAATATCAATATATATAGATGAAAATAAAATAATTTAAAATAAATTTAATTTGGAGTATTAATTTTTTTTTTTTTTTTAAAGTAAATCAAAAGTTGTAGGATGTTCATAGTGTGATGTTTTATTTAAAAAAAATACACAAATATAAATAAATTTTAATTTAAAATTGAAGTGAGAGTAGCTAAATCTCTTATAATTATAATTGAGTTTTTTCAATAATATTGAAGTTATTATAATTAAGTTTTTTCATCAATCTTGAGGTTTATTATAATTATAATTGAGTTTTTTTAACAATATTGGGGTTATTATAATTGAATTTTTTCAACAATATTGAGGTTGGATGTTTAGTATATAATTCAATTTAAATATTAAATTTAACATTTAAAATTAACAAAATCATTATAAAATTTATCATGTTTCATAAAAAACTGTAATATAGATAATATTTTAAAGATTTCTTTATAAAGTGAAATGACACAGACCTCACATTAAATCTGTTCTAATTATAGTTGTGTTTTTCAACAATATTTAAGTTGGATGCTTAGTGTATAATTCAATTTAAATATTAAATTTACCATTTAAAATTAACAAAATCATTATGAAATTTATCATGTTTCATGAAAAATTGTAATATAGATAATATTTTTAAGATTACAGAAATACAAAGTTATGACTAATCATAATTGTAAATGAGATTTCCAAAAATATAATATCTAAAACATGATTCAGTTTAAATATTAAACTTAACATTTGAATTAACAAAATCATCATAAAATTTAATATACTTCATAAAAAAAATTGTAATATACATAATATTTTTAAAATATTAAAAATATAAAATGTATAACTAAATCTGTAAAAAGTAAAAATTGGAAATGAAACATATGGATGTTTAATATATAATTTAATTTAGATATTAAATTTAACATTTAAAATGAACAAAATCATTATAAAATTTAACATAAAAAAATTATAATATAAATAATATTATTTTTGAAAAACAAATTAATATAAAAACATGAATAAGAAAATTATTGAAAAAAATATTTAAACTCAAAAATATTAAAAACAAAATTAATTTAAAAAATAAAAAAAAACAAAATTATTTAAAAATTAATTAAATCTAAAAAAATTTAAACAATTTTTTATTTTTTTTAAATTTAATCACACTTTCCAATTTGAGAAGATAGCGTCCTACATTTACTGAAAGAGTATGAACAGCGTGTACATGAAAATAATACAAACTTTAAATAAATTACAATATAACCTGCTCGTAGTTATAATATACCCTGCTATGAATTACAATATAACCTGCTTGTAGGTATAATACATATCTTATACAGTAAAACGGCTGAAGTTGTTTTTGGTATAATAAATGATTARGTATAATAARTTATCTTTTGCAGTAAAACTTSTCTGCCAGGTATTAGGTATAATAAATTATCTCTTTAGGTATAATAAATGATTAGGTATACTAAATGATCTTTTGCAATTTTAGGAGAAGAAAAAAATCATAATCATATTATTTTGGAGAAGTTACGAAAAAACAAAATACTTTATGCTATTGACATTCAGAATGGGAAAAGGATTGTAATGATTATAAGATCTACAGATATTAGAAAAAGGCCATCAAAAACCAAGTTTCTTCCAAACCCCATGCTTCTTCTGACCATGCTTTTCTGAGACTCTGAGACGGGATGGAGCGGTACGGAAATTTACCAGCAAACATTTGATCAAGTTTCGACCAAGTTTCTTCCAAATCCCATCGTCGCTTTTTTTCCCTACATTTTGTGGTCATGCTTTTTTGAGACGAGATGGAGCGGTTTGGATCATGGTTGTTGTTTTGAGACTGGATGGATCGGGTTGGATTACAGATCAGGGTTCTTCCAAATCCCATGGTTGCTTTTTTGGATCATGCTTTTATCTTCCAAATCCCATGGTTGCTTTTTTTGGATCATGCTTTTCTGAGACGGGAGTTGTTTGTGGTAACAGTCATAAACATATCTAGTTGGCGTCAAACGTAACGGTCATAAACATATCGAGTTGGCGTCAAATAATTTTTTTTGGGTAGATGCATACATGTTACGCGCTGGAATAATGTAGATTATATTGTAACTTTTTATTTCAAATTACTTTTGTCTTTTTCTGAGACGGGAGCTGTTTGTGGTAACTGTCATAAACATATCTAGTTGGCGTCGACAGCGTATATCTAGTTGGCGTCAAAGTAACGGTCATAAACATATCTAGTTGGCGTCAAACAATTTTTTTTCTTGGGTAGATGCGTCCATGTTACGCGCTGGAATAATGTAGATGATACTGTAACTTTTTATTTCAAATTACTTTTGTCTTGTTCACAAAGGTTTTAAGATATTTTCTACTGTTTTACATACATTATTTTTTATTTATTTTTATTATTTTGTAATGTTTTTATATAATGTGTATTAAATGGAATTTAAAAAAAAAATAGAATTTTTGAAATAATTTTTTTATTTTTTTTCAATAGATAATTAATCTTAATTTCACAAATTTTCTTTGATTTTAAAAATAAGTAGACAAAAATAAGATTAATTTAAAATTAAAAGCTTCAAAAATATTTCATAACACCAAATAATCAATATAGTATAGGATGGGAAAACATCATCCACACCACTAATTATGCCACTAAGTCCTCTTGTTCATTCAACCGTAATACTCCTAGTGCCATCCAATTAGCTAGGGGTATGTTTGAGCTTGCATAATATCAATTGATCATGCCATTTAGACGCAAATTCTCTCTTTATTCCGCATGAGTTGCATGGTGATTCAACTTTCACAAACGAAAATGGTAAAGATTCAAGTGTTATATAATAACACAATGAAAAGGAAAAGGAGAAGATGACTATATTACTCTGTAACAACACAACAAGAAAGGAAAGAGGAAAAGATGAGGCATACTTGTAGCCTATTCGAACCAACAAAACTGTCAATTACCAGAGTAGAAAAAATTACTTAACTCCATCACATTCTTTGTCAATCCATGTCCATATTAGAGTAGAAATAGTATCCTCCTCCTCCTCCTTCTCCTCCACCTACCTATATCCAAAACAAACAAATCAACCCATATTATTATCAAAACAAAACAAGAAATCATGGAAACAAATTTAAATTAAAAACAAAGATTTACCCCCACCTCGGCCATTGACCCGTAGATACCTCCTCGGCCGCTCATATAGCAAGAGACTCCTTCTCCAAAGATTACCCTTCCCCTTGACCCCAAAAAGAAAAGAAATAAACAATAAAATCTGACAGAAGGAAAAGCATGGCCATGCTACAAAAAAAAACAAAGAAAAGAAAAATCAAAACACTCCACAATAAAGCAAAAGTGTGAACCCACCTCAAAATCAAAATCAATCCTCCAAACCCTAAATTCTCAACTCTTCTCTAAGTTGGCTTCACTGACTCCATGAAACGATTCAAGGTTCTTCCTCCCAATGTAGCCAATACAAAGAAGGACATGGATCAACTCTCCTTTCATTTTTCTTCACCAACTCTGCAAAATGATGCATGCTTCTTCCTCCTCCAATGTAATGTCCCCACTTTGGGACATCATCACAATGCAGAGGTTTATCATGACTACAGTAGCCAAAAGGATGTTATAGCGAGTACATGGGTTTATTGAGAGGCATTGTGGGGTCCAACTCGCATTACTCATTATATTTCATCACTATCAAGCATTCCACACAGTTTGGCTTTGGTTCCGATGCATTCCCACGATTTCCATGATTTTGACTATTTTGGGCTATAAGTTAATTAAATTCACTGAAGAGGTCATTTTGGACACATTACTTGGAGGAACCTATCAGTGTAATAGCTCATTGGAGTCAGGATGAGCAATACTATAGGCTGGGATAGTGAGAAGTGAATTTCAGTGGCCAGGGAAGCCATTAAAGTGATTTAAATAATTAATTAAAAATTAATAAAATGAAAGTCACTTTGGAGGGACAAGGTGAGCCAAAAGGTATAAAGGAAAGCCAAGGGCCTCTACTCATTCATTCATGTATGATCATATTTTGATATCGGGCTTCTAGCTAGTGAGCCCAGCATTGAGGGCTTTGAGTGTTTTGACTTAACAAACCCTAGAGGATGATTCAGTGGTAAAATATTGCACCTAGTTTGTCCCAAGTTTGGTCTCGGAGATGCAATACTCTCCCACATCATTCTAGTTCAAGATCTACTCAGTTACCGGACGATTCTAGATCAGTTGTAGGGGCAAAGAGAGAGAGAGAGGGCACACCAGTTAGGGTTTTCAGCAAGAGGGATGCACCATTCATTGAGGGAGGACTTGTCCTAGCCGAGGAGAAGTGATTTTGGGAATTCCATGTATTGGGTTTTCCTTGCAGTTGTCTTAGCGACATTCTTGGTTGTTTTCGGAGGCATTTCAGTGGAGGATTTTATTTGTTTTGAGAGTGGGACGATTTCCTAAGACGTGAGCGCACCATTTCTTTGAGGGTGGCTAGATCCAAGGGTCTAGCAGGTCCTTTGATGATTTGAGCACTTGGGTTTTCATTGTAGTGTCCCAATCTATCATTTTAGTCAGTTTGTGGAGCAATTAGAGGTCCATAGGAGGGAGGTCAATTTATTTAGGGTTTCAGGCATCCATGGGGGCACACCATTCCTTGGAGGAGGTACAGATCCATAAGATTTGAGAGAGATCTTGGAGATTCAAGCACCTGGTTTGTTCTTCCCATCACCCGATCTACTATTTGGCATATTTCTTGAGCTAATTGGGCATCTTTGATAGTAGGGCCAAATTATTGAGGCTATTTAGGGTTCCAGCAGGACGTGGCATCCTCTAGTGGGGGTTTGGCACTTCATACAACCCATATCTACCTTGGCATTGATATTCATCTCTTATCCAACCTTTGGAGTCTTATTTTGTATTATCGAGAGCTTTTTGTAGCAGCTTCTATTGTCTATCTTCTTAGCTAGCTACTGAGTATTCCAGATCGACAACTTCATTATAGCGGGTTCTTCTATTTCATGAATAAAAGAAGATTTGAGATGTTTTGGCTTGTCTATCATATTGCATATGGTTGAGGTATGTTCCATGATTATATCTTCTTGTTTATTGCTGCAACACAGGTATAATTCATCAACATAAACACTAAGGCCGAAATCAAGAAGCCATTATGCAAGTAAACACATATAAACAAGTAGGTCAATGAAGTGTTTGACGAAATACCACAACTAGCAAAAGTTTAAAAAGACACCCAAAACTATGATGTTCCTTGCATCTTGGCTTGGGAACATTACAGCGGTATCAAAGTTTAAACTCTTGCCAGCTTGGGGGGTCTCTCAGAAATGGATAGATGGGATGAAATGGACAAGATATCCTTTGAGATAACATGCTTGGAGGTAATATATTCCAGCCTTAGTGAGGAGACTGGGGCCCTAATAGTTGTCCAATAGTATGAAACCTATAGAAATCCCCATTGAAGCAAAGAGGATATTTTACACGGGATCATTGTAGCAAGGGAAAAGAGAGTAGCAACAACTAGATGGTTGGAAGAGCAGAGGAACCCCACACCCATTAGGAGCACGTAACTTTGCTACAGTTGCAAGGTTCCTTGGGAACCAGATCATAGGTGTAGGGGTATGGATCAAGAGTGAATTATTGAGGCACACTATGACAATGATGATGAGGTGTGTGAGGATTGAGCGATAGATGTTGATTTGGAGCAGTTTGATGATGACAATGAATCTTGCATAGAGGTTAGTGATAATGACTCTACCACAGAGGATAGTGACCCTTGCACATTGGAGGAGCATTGGGATGGACATGACCATAGCACCAGTGTCTCAGCAGACATATCACATACCATTGATGACCTTACTCCTCGACACAGTGGTGACACTAGTGAGGATTTAAATGTGTTAGCACCTAGAGATGATGAGCTTCCTATGATGTTCATGACACATGTGTCATCCTTCCATACATCCATGATAGCCACATCACATGAGGGTATCAATGGCATGTCAGATATGATGGAGGATCCTTGTGTGAGGAATGCACACCATGGACCTATAGATCCACATATCCAGGAGGAGATACATGATGTGTAGAGAATTGACCTTACGCATGCAAATCAAGATGAGGAGATTGAGTCACAGATTTGGGAGACTCCATCAGATGAGAAGATTGTGGAGACTGACAGGTTTATGGAACACTTACTTCCAGGATCGGCCTACAGTGATGAGTATGCACTATTTATTAGTTGAGATGACCCCAGCATGTGTCTCGACACATCTATATGGGATCTAGGTGTAGGTGATAACGACGGGGTGAGCGCATAGGAGGATACAACTACTCATACAAGATATGATTTGATTCATATGGAGATAACATCTAGTGATGGGGTGCAGTGGCATACAGGAGGATCCAAAAACACGATAGACAGTGGGTAGTTCAACACGCTATCTTATGTAGAGGGTGTTTTGGGGGATTCTAGAGTTGACACTAGCAGTGAGGGGTATGAGGTGGCACCGCAACATGACTATGATCAATATTCACACCACTTAGAAGAAAAATTGAGAGCTAGTGAAGCTATGATCATGGAAACCACTAGACGTATTGATGACATGCGTGCATTGATGGAAGATTATTACTGCAGAGCATCAGTGGCACATGGTAGTTCAGATGAGGCATTTTCCATAGATGACTTTCATACTCTCTTAGAGAGAATGTATATGATGAGGACCGACTTCTAGTAGTTGTTGAAAGACAGGGACTACCTACTAGGGATTGGCGAGATGTATCATAGAGCCTTGAGGGAGAAGGAGTTGGAGGTGGATCAACTTACTCAGCAGTTGGAGAGCACTTGAGGATTCTTGAGAGGTACACAAACAACCCTTCAAGAACCATATTCTAGATCAAAGGAGTTCCTTGAGGATATTCATCAGTGATCCAGTTAACCTATCTTGGTGGACACCCATATACATCATTCAGTCACATCATTAGAAGATGTCGGTGGTTTGGCAGAGGGGCCCGAGTTGAGGGAGGAGCCTGAGGTTTGCACAGGATCACTGATGAGTATGGAGAGTTATAGTCTAGGGGTGCATGATAGTATCTTTGAGACAATCAGGCACTCACATACACATGGGGGCTCCAGAGCAAGGGGCAGTTTTGATGACTTCCATTTGTGTCCCGAGAGGGATTGACCTTCATGTAGAGGATGATCTAGTAGAACACCCAAGATCCATGATGTTGTAGGGGTATATAGGGGACTGCCTGCTAGATATGTGTTATATTCTTTGCATGAGAAGAAATGTATGAGCATATGCGCCGGGCGCGAAGGGGTTAAAGGGCAGCACCCCCGATTTTTTTTTTTTTCTGCATCGAGACCGCATTTTTTCTGCCTCGGGACTGCATTATATTTAGGTTTTTTTTCACCACATGGTTTCTTTGCCGATGGTTTTCTATTTCCGGTCAAGGAATTAGGGTTTTGGACTTGGTGCATGATAGTGAGGACCATAGTCCAGATGATAGAAGTTGAGCACAGAGGGCTTTAGACAATGATTAGTTTGACACAGGAGTGATTAGACGGTGATTAGTTTGACACAGGAGTGGGCCTGTAGGTATTTGTCCGAGCGAGTGAGGCAACATTTCACTCTTGATCATCATGATAGGACATGGAGGTGGGTGGAAAGGTACTACTTCTACAAAGGTTCTTTTACAGATGCAACTTTTGGGCAGCAGGTCCATTGGTCCCAGATATTTCAGTATGAAGATCTAGGAGCGGGAGATCCAATATATATATAGGGCGCATAAAGGCATGGTCAACATAGCACAATACCAACATCATGATATTCGACAGATATTACCATGGGACCCAGGGATTGTAGGATTGAGCATTTCACTGACTGACATAGGCAGGTGGACATTTGTAGGGGGAAGTTGTTCTAAATTTCTATTGAGCTTCAGTGTTGAGAGGAGCGCATCACTTGAGGGTTTCTCAGGGAGGTCTTGCAGTACCTCATTTTAGCATCCGCATGAGCAATTTATGGAGGTCGTGTTGATCTTGATAGTAGCTTTGAGGATGGAATCATTCTAGGATGAGGCCATGTGTCATGTGCATGAGACTCACACAGTTGATGTATTTCATTATTATTCTTCCCAAGGGCTAGCAGTTCATGACATGACATTGGACCCAGGGAGGAGTTTTCATATTTGGATGGGTTCTACTATGTATCACACAGTGGACATGGGATCCTGGTATTTTATTTGAGGGGATTTGGTTATTGCCTGAGGACAAGCAATTTTATAGCAGGGAGGACTGTAACGTCCCCACTTTGGGACATCATCACAGTGCAAAGGTTTATGATGACCAGAGTAGCCAGATGGATGCTATAGCGAGTACTATTGGTTTTTATTCATATGATATATGAGAGATATTCAATATATTATTACAATAATGAGTGTTACATATATAGGGAACATAACGTGACCATCCATGAAAGGATGTGTCCCTTGAATAATCAATAACTATTTATTATTATCATTTATTTATTATATACTATATTTAATAATCAATAATAATTATATTATTAATTATTATCTTTAGAGAATGTCTTCCCGATGTTGTCTAAACATCAACACTCCCTCTCAATGAGGGAGACATTCTACAACATGTCACTCTTGTCTTTGAAGCATACAAACTTCACCCTAGACTCATGACACTTTTCTATCAGTCTTGGGAGACATCTCTATCCCACCTGAACCAAGGAAAAACTCCTTTTGTGGCTCTCCCTCTGAGCCAATTAACTCTTTATAAGATTAGGCTCATTTGGTTCTACATGTAATAGCATATCATATTGAGTCTTTATCATTCCTTGTCAAATCACCGTGTCTAAGACAAACACCACACCAGGATATTTCACCACAAGCACACACCTATGAGTGAATGTCAGGTTGATGCTAACTAACACATGGAAATCACTTCAAGCACCTCGAGTCCATATTATTCCTTTTCATGATCAAGGAAGGACTACGTCTGGGCCCATTTACCACAAGTGCACCTTTGTGATAAATGTATCCTATCTGCCTTGGTCTGTAGTCTAATATAGGAAACGTTATGCCCAATGCTGAAACATCAACACCCACTCTTAGTTAAGGAGGTATCTTTCCATAGTAGTACACAACTATTGTCCAGATACACCCAATCTCCATCAGTGGTACAAAAGCACCATAATAGCAAAATATTTGTCATACATGGCGCTTCCCATGTGGACTTCTAAAGGCTACTCCCTCTAAGAACACTTAGGGTCAACTCCCCATAGTGTGATACATCAAGGATCATCTCCCTTGACATGTACTCATGTTCTCTCCACATGGGACAATGGGATATAAGCCCAAATTAACTTATTCCTTATCGAATAAGTGTTCCACTTATCCCTTCTCGAATAAGTGTACTCACAGATCAACTCAACTGAATTCACAGAGAACTATGATCTGGAGAAAGTTTGTCACACATGGAAGTCCATGTGGACTTACAGAGGCTACACCCTCTAGAAACATTAGAGTCCTCATGGGACATGTCCTCATGTGATCTCCACAAGGGACATTGGGTTATAAGCCCAACCGCACTTATCCCTTCTCGAATAAGTGCCCCACTTCTCCCTTCTTGGATAAGTGTCCTCACAGATCAACTCAACTCAATTCATAGAGGAGTACGATATGGAGAAATTTTGTCACACATGGCACTCCATGTGGATTTCTAGAGGCTACACCCTCTAGAAACACTAGGGTCAGCTCCCATAGTGTATGAAATCAAGGGTCAACTCCCTTGAAATGTCCTCATGTTCTCTCCACATGGGACATTGGGTTATAAGCCCAACCACACTTATCCCTTCTCGAATAAGTGCCCCACTTATCCCTTCTCGGATAAGTGTCATCATAGATCAAATCAACTCAATCATAGAGTAATACGATCTATAGAATGTCTCAGGAATATGCAAACATAAACACTCCCTCTCAACGAGGGAGGCATTTTCTCCCACGCCAAGTCTGTCACAAAAATACTTGAACTTCGTCTTGATTTGGTAATAGCATCAACAACCTTCTCATATGTATAAAGGTATTGCACCAATACTTCCTTCCTCTGCACCATGTATCGGATATGATGGTACTTGATCTCAATGTGGTTCAATTTCTCATGAAACATTGGATTATTGAAGATCTTCACACAACTTCGGTTACCATAATGAATAATGGTGGAATCTAGCACATGTTCGAATAAATCTGCAAGGAGCTTGTGAAGTCACATTGCTACATGGACTGTCATACTTAATGCAATGTACTCTGCTTCTTTTGTGCTCAAAGCCACAAAATTTCATTTCCTGCTACACTAGGAAACCATGGAAGATACCAAAATGAAGAAACACCTGAAGGTGATCTTTCTTTCCACTGCACTCCCTGCCCAATCAGAGTCAATGTATTCCTACCATATCATATGAATATTGGAAGTATATCTTAGACCATGTCAAACTGTGCCTCGCAAGTATATCAACACATGCTTCACAACAATCTAGTGTGTCTATCTCAGCTAACTTATAAACTGGAAAAGTGCACTTACTGCATATCAAACATTTGTTCTAGTGTTTAAGTAGATACATCAATTATCCAATCAACTGTCTGTACATAGTCAGATCAGTTTCATCGGAATTGGAAGAAGACAGACTTAGTTTCTTCATATTCATCATCATTGGTGTAGCCATGAGCTTCAATTTCAATAACTCAAACTTCTTCAATTTCTCAACTATGTACTTCCCCTGACTCAGGAAGATCTCATGAGTTCTCTGCCACACCTCTAGTCCTGAGAAGTAGTGAATCATACCAAGTTCCTTTATCTCAAACTTAGAGGCCAATGCATACTTGAATTCAAGAATAATCCTCTCTGTATTGATGAGGAATAAATCATCAATGTAGAGGACCAAAATCAATGACTCACGATTAACAATATTGTAGTACAGGCTGGGATCAATAACACTTTTTTTGAAGCCCAAGTTCCTGGGAAAGGAACGTATGCAAAATGTAGTGCATTCAGCTCCAGAAAGATAGGTGTTGAACTAGTCACATCTAGTTAAAGATGAAGAAGTCAACCGTGTTGGGGGTTTGCATTCCATTCTTCCATCTGTCATCTATCTTGTTTTTCCTATGTGATCGACCTCTGCATAACCACGCAACTCTGAAAAATAGAACTGTGGAGCTGACCGGTGTGAGTCTGTGAACCCAGTATATCCTCTCTTGTAGAGACGAGAAAGTACCTGAACCATTTTTGGGTTTCTGCCTTCCATTTTCCTACATTTTATTGACCAACGGTTGTTGTCCTCACCTTGATAGATCCAAGTCAAATACTAGTTGAAGAAGTGAGTTGTCAGGCCCGTGACTGAAGAGGTAGGTTGTCAGGCCTCTGAGAAGCTCTATCTATAAGAGCGAGTTTTCTGGGGAGTGATTTTCTCTGAGAATTCTTGATTCGGCCTGTTGTCGAGACCCTGAAAGGGGATGTGGATTAGTCGATGGACTGTGGAACATGCATGTGGGGAATGAGAGTCCATGACTAGTCGGCATAAGAAGGCTCATGGAGAGAATCCTCCTACTTGCACTGCGCAGTTTCCCGTAACCTTAACCTAGTCTAGGATTCCCTTTCCCTCGGTGGAGCTTAGTCCCAGCTCGAGGGAAACCCATTGCTGAGCATGATGAGCAACGTGGTCTAAGGATGGGAGGTTCATGGAAGTTCTACACGCAGTTGGTGAACTTCAATTGAAATATAAGTACCCATTCCTATGTTCATTTACATGCTATGTATATGTGTGTGTGCTATAATTGATGATTATTGCCTGTATATGTTGTTATATTATGGTTTTTGCCTGTGAGTAATGCATGTATAATTTTATTGTTATTTCCACATTAAAGTATGTATGAACAAAATATGTTGTATGTTTATGTTTATATTTATATTCATATGAAAATTCTGGCCTTGTAATCAACAAAAGGTGTTTGGCCTTATGGTTATCGAAGCAAATATTAAAGCGTTAATAGAGGGGGACGTCCCGAGGTCAAGCCTGTGAGCCTCCCCTTTTTGGCTATTCATTATAACAATGTATATATTTGAAATGGTTGTTCCCACTGAGTTTAGCAGTGTTCTAGAGATGATGGTTGGTCACCAGATTTGTCGAGGTCCAGTCGGACTTGGCGGACACACCAAATCTTTATCTATATATATATTTTTGAAAATTTGCTCTGAGGTTGTCATTCAACATTTTACCACTCCCACGTGGCATCCCATGATGATACCATTCCTACCACTGTACAATCATCCTGCCATGTCAGTGTATGGTTTGCCAACTCATCCTACCACGTTAGTCACCACATACTTGTATAGACTACCACATGGCGCAGTTTTACTGGTCCACAAAATGACCTAGAAATTCCAAATATGAATGACACATGGCAGCCTATGATACTTACACGCCACCATTTTGAAATCATGTTGATGTCAACATGACACATGTCACCTACTATGTGTTCCATGTATAATGTATCGATGTTGACGTCATCTATACTGATGTTGGCATCAACAGTATGAATGTTGACTCATCCCCCTACTGATTGGGCTAGGTTGACCAAACTTTGATCATGAATATCTTTCGATTTGTAACTCTGTTTAACGAGCCATTGAAAATCTTTTGACATGATTTTCACGATGATGTCATTTTCACTGAGTTTTGAGAACTTTGAATTTTTTCCCTTTCTTTATCTGCTGAGGCCATTCTGATCTTCTTGAGTTGCTTATGAGAATTTTGAGTTTTCCTTAGTCTTCTATGGATCCTTTTTGGATCACACACATTGAAAACAATTAGAAAATAAAATATATCCATTATCAATTTTATAAATAAAATGATCGTATTTAAAAACACGTAAGAAAACAACAAATTTTAAAAATATAAAAAAACACTTTAATAAAATAAAAAATATATTAAAAAAGAACAGAAAAATCAATATGAAACAAAGATAAAAAAAAAAACTTAAAAAAAAATATTAAAAAAAAAAATGAAACCAAAACATATAAAAACTTAAAAAACAATCTTTATAAAACAATATCAAACAAAATTTTAAAAAACTTTAAAAAAAGTTCATGAAACCTATTTTACGAAGGTCGGGGGAGGGGGAGAGAATTTACCCACTCTAACAAACTCCCCAAAACTAATACAATTCACCCCCACAACCCCCAAAATTTCCAAAACTAATACAATTCACCCCCACAATCCCGAAAACTTTCCAAAATGCATGCCCTACGAACTTTTATTTAAAATTTTATAAAATTGTCTTTTTATTTTGATTTTGATTTTTTTAAATATTCAGTTTTTTTAATTTCTTAATTGATGATGATGATGATGATGATGATGATGATGATTAATTTCCACTGAGACCATAATTGTTCTATTGTACCTTAGTAAAGGTAACAAATTACTTATATTTCTTAATGATTTTATTTCTGTGTTCGAAAAACATTAAGAGAAGTGTTCCAATATCACGATAGATTTGATGAGTTGGGAGGTTAGGAAGGTTGGTATTGTGATAGATATTTTGAAATTGTGATATAAATTGAGTATATAAATTGAACTCTTGGAGAAAATGATTTTCATATTCAACCCTCTTAGTGTAACAAGGATGACAAATTCTTTCATCCCACGATATTTTGTAAATTGTCCAACGCCCAATTTCTCTATCTAGCTCATGGGAGTTGGCTCAAATTTCAGAAATGTTCATTTTCATCTTTGTGATAGTCAAAACCAAGACATACATTTGATATTATAGATTAGGATTTACCACCTCCTTATAGTATCTTAACTTCATTTTGTCCTCCAATTCTTTATGGCACCACATATTCTCCTTGAATTTAGATGTAATAATATTTTTAATGTTATTAGCATTTTGTAGAA
>JZKD02S2127111.1:34642-45960 GCA_000966675.3 Picea glauca
TAATGTCTGATATATTTTTTTACCGTGTTATTTATCTTCTTTATTTTGATAGTTTTTTAACCTTTGATTATTTTCTTCTTCACACGATCAACATTGAATGAAAATGATAGATAAGGGAAAAGTATTATGCTGTGGAAGAATGTTCATAGCCCATTGCCTGCAGATTCTTGAAGACCAACAATATTTGAAGGTTTATCAAATTTGATTACTTCGGCCTCAAATTCATCTCTTGTAGTGGTTTTGATGTTGAGGCGGCAGCGAACAACAAAATTACCATTCCCATCCGCTTCCATACTCACCCCAAATTGAATTTGAAGGTAGCACTCCCTTTGATTTTGGGTTTTCCGTAAAAGTCTGGATGGATAGTGGGTTTTCAACACAGAAAAAGATGGTTCATCCAAGCCTTAAATATCACCTCCATTAATCTCAAAATTATCAAGTTTTTTCTCGTTGAGTCTGAAGCGGTCTCCAGAAAACCTAAGTCAGAACCCCGATCAGTGTTCTGTGAAAGAAACGGTGCAGGAAATAGGAGGCAACATGGACCTCTAGAACATCAGGGAAGAAATCAGGGTTCATGGGTGATGCAAACCTGCCCCTCAGTGGATGGTCGCCTTCTCCAGGACCTTCAACAACTCGGCCCGAAGAGTCAATGCTCTTCCAACTCCCCTCGGGAGCCTTTGTTCCCACAGGTTACTCCTTCTCGAAACTGCGCTTGCGTATCGGGAGATCGGATCTCACGAGTATCGCGAAATTTGTGACACGCCTTTGACCTATCGAACACCGAGATCCCAATTCCCGATGGTCAACAGTCAACCTCGGGTTATCGCCACTCGTGATTCCGAAGACCTGCTTTTCCAACCTCCGAGCTTCGAACACGTGATGCCACGTGCGATACTCCACCCAATCTCCATGGGAACCGTCGCGACTCACGCTCTCACGGTTTCTCTATACTCCCATTAGCGTTGAAACCATCGAAGTGCCGAATCCCGACCCTACAGGATCTCGTGCCACCTGTCCGCGCTCAAATCGACGGTCTCGTTTAAGTCGAGAAATCACGACTCGTATTCTCATCATGCATGCAATACTCGCATTCGCCAACCCCGATATTCCGATGCACGATGGCCCCCTCTGGGTTCTGCCCGTTCTTGAAGACTTCTTTCTTCAAGAAGTTCAAATCGTTGATTCTCTTCCTCTTGAAGAGTTCTCAGCTTTCCCACCTTTGTCCTGTGTAACTGAACCAAAGGTGATATCCCTCCTGAGCTTTTGTTCCTCAGACTCCTTCAGAGAACTTTCACGCACTTCCAGTGCTCAGATTCAAGCTTCACCAACCCTCAATGGTGCTGAAGGTTTCCAGGTTCTGTGCGCTCGCAGTCACAACTATTCCAACCTTCCCTTCTCAGACTTGCTACTAAGATTTCACGTTCGACCTGCACTTCACCTGCACGACTCGAACAACCAAGTTCATTCTGAGCAAATGTGAACAAGAGTTTAACTGCTTAGCCTCCTCGACGCACTTTCTGCAGAGGAATTCAACTGCACTCTATGTAGGAATCTCCTGGCTCAAGCAGAGAAACAATTGAAACTCATTCACTCATTCTCTCAGGTTGTGAACCTGATATGCAATCACATAAGTAACATATAGAAGATAAGCATATAAAGAAGCAAGTATGCAACAAAATAACATCAACAGCACAAAGAACTCAAACACAACCATGGAATTGAATCAAGAGCCCTTTCTATTAATTCAATCTATACATGGGGTTTCTTCATGAATTCTCTGCTCTGTTCTTCTCCAGACTACAAGAATGAATTCAACTGTACAAAGGAGGCTGCCTATATTCCATTTTCCCTCTTGAAAGCTAAAACTATCTAATCTACAGTTAACTCCTATCTACCAGCATTAAAACTATTAAATGCCTTCTTATCTATATTACAATACAAATGCACCCGGATTTGAATGCCTCCCTTCAAACGACGGTGCAACAATCTTTTCAAAGTATCTTCAAAATGCGTGTGTTGGTGCTGTCCAGCTGTTCTCCTCTTTCCTCCACGCTGCTCACTCGGTTAAGTCGTAGATGCTCCTGCATCATACTCCTCGACTCAAAAATATTTCATGGGCTCCTGTCCATGAGCTGTTGCATGGTGTGTCCATGCTTCTGAATCACTACCTCTGGTTCCCAGCTGGCATCCTCCACTGGGTGGTTCTTCCATTTTACCAGGTATTCAAAATACTGTTTCCTCCTGGTCTTCTTGCCGGCTCGTTTCTCCAGTATGCACTCCATCTGCGGTTTCTGTACAACTGGTAATTGTTTCTGCCACTGGACCATAGGTTCCTCGGTTCCAGTGCCTACTTCTTCAGCCCTGTATGGGTATAAATTTGAGATGTTGAAAGTGGGAGATATATTGATGCCCTCCAGCAACTCAAGCTCATATGCATTTTCGCCAAATTTTCTCAAAATTCTGCATGGCCCGATTTTCTTCATTTTGAGCTTGTTATATGTTCCCCTTGGGAACCTTTCTTTCCTCAAATGCACTAGAACCATGTCTCCAACTTCAAACTGAAGCTGTCTCTTCCTCTGATCGGCTCTGCGCTTGTATTCTTGATTCGATTTTTGCAATCGTTGCTTCACCTCTGTGTGAATTTCTTGCATTGCCTCAGCGAAGTCTTCAGCTCTCGCGCTGCTAGTCTCAGCCTGTTCCGACTCCCTGAGTTCAGATACTTCTCTTGGCTGTGTTCCATACAAAATTTGGAACGGACTCTTACCTGTACTCCGATTCACAGAATCGTTGTAGGAAAACTCTGCCTGTGGTAGGATCTGATCCCAACTGGTGTGATGCTCCGTCACCAGGCTTCTCAACAAATCTCCAAGGCTTCGATTTACCACCTCAGTCTGTCCATCTGTCTGCAGATGGTACGCTGAGCTGAATGCCAGATCAGTCCCCAGCTTCTTCCATAGCGTCCTCCAAAAATGGCCTATGAACCTCGTATCTCGATCCGAGATTATGCTTCTCGGCAACCCACGCTGTCTAACAATCTCTTTGAAAAATAAGTTGGCGATGTGGGTTGTATCACTCATCTTATGGCACAAAATGAGATGCGCCATCTTCGAGAATCTATCTACCACCACAAAGATAGAATCCACTCCTCACTATGTTCTCGACAAACCCAATACAAAATCCATACTAATGGCCTCCCATGGCCTCTCAGGTATGGGCAATGGCTGATATAGCCCAGCATTCTGCTTTCGGCCCTTCACGTGTTGACATATTCTGCATCGGTCAACAAATCTCTTCACATCAGTGCGCATGCCAGGCCAATAATAAGATTCGCTCAGCTTGGAGAATGTTTTGTCGTGCCCGAAATGACCGGCTAAGCCTCCACTGTTCTTTTCTCTCACCAAATTCTCTCTCATAGAGCAATCTGGTATGTAGAGTTGATTGCCTTTAAACAACAATCCATCTTGGAATAGATACTCCAACCACGGGCTCCTATCCCTGAGCATCGGGTTCTCGGCTACCTCGTATGCTTCACTGAAATCAGCGTCACCCACATACATATCCTTTAAATTTTCAAAACCCAAGGTTTTGACTTTGAAATCCTACAGCAACAAGCACTTCCTGCTCAAGGAATCAGCGACCTTGTTCGCAGTCCCCGAAATGTGCTTGATCACGAACGTGAAATTCTGCATGTACTCTACCTACTTCGCATGCTTCTGGTTCAAATTTTCCTGTTGACTCACGAACTGCAATGCGTGGTTGTCACTGTACAACATAAAATCCTTGGGTATGAGATAATGCCTCCAATTTTTCAATGCCTGGATAATGGCATAGAATTCTTTGTCATACGTGGAGTACTTTAGCTTGGCATCATCCAACTTCTCGCTGTAGTATGCCACAGGTCTATCATCCTGACTCAGAACCCCTCCAACAGCATACCCGCTGGCATCACACTTCACCTGGAAGGTCTTTTGAAAATTTGGCAGTACTAACACTGGCTGCTCTGTTATCTTTTGCTTCAACCGATTGAAGCTTCTCTCAGCCTCGACTGTCCACTCAAAAATTTTATGCCACTTTTTCACAGTATCCATCATGGTGGCACTAATTCCATTAAAATTTCGAATGAATTTTCTGTATAAGCTTGCCAAACCGTGGAAGCTCCTTACCTCAAAAACATTTTTTGGCGATGGCCAATTCCTGATCACCTCAACCTTCTCAGGATCCATCTTTAATTCATTCATCGATATTACAAAACCCAAATAAATGAGTTATGTTTTCATGAAGGAACACTTCTTCAAATTTATCAGCAGTTTCTCCTGTTGTAGCCTTCTCATCACAATGGCTAAATGTCTCAAGTGTTCAGCCTTTGTCTTGCTGAAAATCAGTATATCATCCAGGTACACCACCACAAATTTGCCAATGAATTCCCGTAGGACTTCATTCATCAGCCTCATAAAAGTGTTGGGTGCATTTGTCAAGCCAAATGGCATGACCATCCATTCATACAAACCCTCATTTGTTTTGAATTCTATTTTCCATTCATCTCCCTCTCTCATCTGGATCTGATGGTATCCGCTCTTGAGATCAATCTTGGAAAAATAGTTTTCCCCACTCAGGCAATCCATCAAGTCGTCCATCCTCAGTAATGGAAACATGTATCTGATGGTAATCTTATTTATTGCCCGGGAGTCTGTACACATCCTCCAGCCTCCACCCTTATTTGGGCTTAGTACCGTTGGAACGACACACAGACTAAGACTCTCTCTTACCAGTCCCTTATCCTGCAGATCCTGAACCTACCTTTTGACTTCCTCGTTCTCTTGAGGTGTCAATATGTACGCTGCCTTGTTCGATAAGCTTGCCCTGGGTATGAGGTCAATATGATGACTCACACTCCTCATTGGTGGCAATGAATGCAACAGTTCATCCACGATGATATCAGCGAACTCTTCAAGCAGTTCTTGAATCTCCTCTGGAAAGTCATCCACTCTGGTGCTTGTCAAGACAATTCTCGGCTTCCTGAAAACAAAGAATTGTGGATCCTCATCCCTCTCCAGCTCCGTGAGAAGTTCTTTCCCACTCATGAGAAGTATAGTACTGCTCACTTACGAATTCATTTCCTTATCCTTCCCCGGAAGCAGTGTATGTGTTTTTCCATCCTTCTCCAAGGTGTATGTGTTCATCCTCCCATCGTGAACAACACGTCGGTCATATTGCCATGGTCTACCCAATAAAACATGACAGACATCCATGGGTATAACGTTGCACAGAATTTCATCCCTATAATCACCCATTTTAAAATTTACCAAGCATTGTTTTGTAACACATACCTAGTGTCCTTTCTGTAGCCACGTCACTTTGTATGGACTCGGGTGCTTGTTCATTTTCAGCTCCAGTTTCTCTACCATCTCGGTCGAAACGAGATAATCGATGCTCCCACTGTCCACTATGACCTTGCATTTCCAGCCCCTGGTCTTGCAAGTCGTCCGGAACAGTCTGCATCTTTGCACTGAGCTGTCCACCTCCTTCTCAGGCTTCAAGAGAGCCTTGTGCACTGTTAGTGACTCTCCACTTCCAGTGTCCTCATCTTCCACGTCACGCCTCTGCGCCTCAGCGACGTGATTTTCACTTCTATCCAATTTTATGTCTGGACAGTCAACGACCTTGTGTCCGTCTTTACCACACATGAAACATGTGATAACTCCTCCTCGACCTCTGCCTCTACCTCGGGTACAAGGAAATGTATCGGCATCAGTGTAATCTCCTTGTTGATCCTTTCGTTGCCTCCTCGTCTCAAAATTTTGTTGCCTCTGCTGCGAGGTTCCACCTCTTTCAGATTTTCCCTGAGGCCTCTTCCAATCCTCCTTGGGCTTCTAAAATTCTTTCTGGGCAACTATTTTACCTCTAGGCTAGCTCCTGCCTCGCCCTCGTTGTCCCTTCTTGCGGCTCAGCTTTTCTTCTGCCTTCAGAGCCATCTGGTACGCATCCTCAATTGTGTATATGGTAACCATGCTCAATTCATCATGAATGTCATACCTGAGACCATTTAGGTATCTCGCCACCTTTTCGTCATCACTCTCCTGATGACCATCTCTGATGTTGAGCCTGTAGAATTCCTCGGTGTACTCTTTCACCGTCATCAGCTTCTATCTCAGGTTCTGCATGCACCTGAACAAAGTGATCTGTTAGTCCCTCGGAATGAACTTCGCCTTCATCTTAGCGATTATTCGATCCCAGCTTTTGATCTTCTGTTTTCCTTTGGAACGCCTGTCCGCCTACAACTCGTCCCACCATAAGGCTGCATGTCCTTTCAACTTGGTGACAACATGTCTCACCTTCTTGTCCTCTTCGATATCCTCATAATCGAAGTAGGTATCGAGCGCTCGGATCCAATCCAACAGCTCGTCGACGTTTACATTTCCCTCATAGATGGGAATATCCATTTTAGTCTTCGAGCTCATTCTCGAAATAGCTTTGATCAACCTCTCTGTCTAGGCATCTTCTGCGGCGACCTATCCTTTGTCGTGTCCAGCTTCCTCTTCAACCTCAGGATCGCTAAACTCTGCTGTGCCAGCTCCACGCCTCTGGATGGTTTCCATATCTTCGAGTCTCGCCCTGAGATCCCATATTTGACGCTCCATATCTGGATTCCCTACTGGATTTCCTATTGGTCTACCCCTTCTCTGTGCATCCCTGTCTTCTCAATCAGGTGACTGCCTTTCCCTCCTGGGCGGCATTTTGTCTCTCCTGTCTCTGCTTCAGAAAACAAAGACACTCCCGCTCTGATATCTCTCTGACGCAAGTCGTGTGTATCAGAGTATCCTTCTTTTCTCCTTTCGCCTGAAATATACAGACAGTTCCAGGCTCTGATACCACTCTGACGCAAACCTGCCCCTCAGCAGATGGTCACCTTCTCCAGGACCTTCAACAACTCGGCCTGAAGAGTCAATGCTCTTCCAACTCCCCTCGAGAGCCTTTGTTCCCACAGGTTACTCCTTCTCGGAACTGCACTTGCGTATCGGGAGATCGGATCTCGTGAATATCACGAAATTTGCGACACGCCTTCGAGCTATCGAACACCGAGATCCCGATTCCCGATGGTCAATAGTCAACCTCGGGTTATCGCCACTCGTGATTCCGAAGACCTTCTTTTCCAACCTCCGAACTCTGAACACGCGATGCCAAGTGCGATAATCCACGCAATCTCCGTGGGACCAGTTGTGACTCGCGCTCTCGCGGTTTCTCTGTACTCCCCTTAGTGTCGAAACTGCCTAAGTGCTGAATCTTGACTCTAGAGGATCTCGTGCCACCTATCCGCGCTCAAATCGACGGTCTCATTTAAGTCGAGAAATCACAACTCGTATTCTCATCGTGCATGCAATACTTGTGTTCGCCAACCCCGATATTCTGATGCACGATGGCCCCCTCTGGGTTCTGCCCGTTCTTGAAGACTTCTTTCTTCAATAAGTTCAAATCGCCGATTCTCTTCCTCTTGAAGAGTTCTCAGCTTTCCCACCTTTGTCCTGTGTAACTGAACCAAAGGTGATATCCCTCCTGAGCTTTTGTTCCTCGGACTCCTTCAGAGAACTTTCACGCACTTCTGGTGCTCGGCTTCAACCTTCACCAACCCTCAATGGTGCTAAAGGTTTCCAGGTTCTGTGCGCTCGCAGTCACAGCTATTCCAACCTTCCCTTCTCAGACTTGCTAATGAGATTTCACGTTCGACCTGCACTTCACCTGCACGGCTCGAACAACCAAGTTCATTCTGAGAAAATGTGAACAAGAGTTTAACTGCTTAGCCTCCTCGATGCACTTTCTGCAGAGGAATTCAACTACACTCTATGCAGGAATCTCCTGGCTCAAGCAGAGAAACAATTGAAACTCATTCACTCATTCTCTCAGGTTGCGAACCTGATATGCAATCACATAAGCAGCATATAGAAGATAAGCATATAAAGAAGCAAGTATGCAACAAAATAACATCAACAGCACAAAGAACTCAAACACAGCCATGGAATTGAATCAAGATCCCTTTCTATTAATTCAATCTATACATGGGGTTTCTTCACGAATTCTCTGCTCTGTTCTTCTCTAGACTACAAGAATGAATTCAACTGTACAAAGGAGGGTGCCTATATTTCGTTTTCCCTCTTGAAAGCTAAAACTGTCTAATCTACAGTTAACTCCTATCTACCAACATTAAAACTATTAAATGCCTTCTTATCTATATTACAATACAAATGCGCCCGGCTTTGAATGCCTCCCTTCAAACTACGACGCAACAATCTTTTCAAAGTATCTTCAAAATGCGTGTGCTGGCGTTGTCGAGCTGTTCTCCTCTTTCCTCCACGCTGCTCACTCGGTTAAGTCGTAGATGCTCCTACATCAATGGGAATGGTGTGAGTGAATGTTGCTCAAGGAAATATATACTCTTCTACCCTAGTGACAAGATGGATTAAGCATATTTGCTTAACGAAATCCTGTAAAGATCAATCTGGGTGAAAGCGTACATCCAAAATGACATCAGAATGCCTAATTTAAGAAATAATGAAGGTCACCATAGAAGAATTTTGCAAGCAAATGTACTATCAACTTTTATAGGATCTGAATACACAAGCAATCAAGACACTACGTGTGGGAGCATCAATTCAACAACCATGTCGAGGGCCTGATAATCTTGATATCCATTGTAGTTTTTCCATGCAGATGAAGTACAATGAGAGTGTGCAACGAATCGAGGATATGGAGCTGGAAATGAATGACACAGCAATGAATTTGAGGTAATATTTTAATGTGAGTTTTTTATATTTGTAGTCAATGAATTTGCCATTATAAAATGTGTGTATTCGGCAAATTGTTAATATTTTTTTTATGAGATTAATTGTGTTTCATTACTCTGTCTTAGATATAATTTAATTTTGGTTTCAGATTTAGAAAATTGCAATCCATGCATTATTTTACTCTTTGGTATTTCAGTGATAATAAGATTTATTCAAGAATTTGCAATATAAAATATGTGTATTTGTCAAACTTTTGATTTTTTTTTTGGTGAGATTAATTGTATTTCATTACTCCGTTGTAGATATATTTTAATTTTGGTTTCAAGTTTAGAAAATTGCAATCC
This sequence comes from Picea glauca, assembly GCA_000966675.3. NCBI lineage: Eukaryota > Viridiplantae > Streptophyta > Pinopsida > Pinales > Pinaceae > Picea > Picea glauca. The sequence continues at coordinate 43,764 of JZKD02S2127111.1, forward strand.
ATGCATTTTTTTACTCTTTGGTATTTCATTGATCATGCTATTCATCCAAAAATTTGTGCATTCTTGAAAAGTCAATTAAGCTCTCATATTCATCTGAGATTATTTTGTATAGATGTAATAAAATGTCACAACATAATTCAAAAACAAAACCAATCCACCAAGCGCAATATTTGAAATTAATATTTTACAAAAATACTACACTGACATTTTTTGAAAAATCAATCTTTCCTTCAAGTTGACTGGACTCTATTATGTACTTATATAACCTGAATTTCCTGTATTATTAGTTAGTTATATTATTTTGACTTTTATATTATTGTTTCATTTTATGTCAATTTCTTATTCTTTTTATATATTGTTTCAATATCTTTTTTTTTTTTAAATAAAAAGTAGAACCTGCTATATTAGAAAACCAAAACTCTTACAGAGTATAGAATATAGCATTTTGGGTGTATCTGAAACCACCCAAAATGCTGTCGATTTATCGGAAACCAGCAAATATAACGGGCAAGTAGCAGTAGCATGAAAATCTTAAAAGCAGAGTAGCATCTGTCCTGCCCGGAGGAAACCAGGACAGATGCAAAATGTCTAAATACATATAAACAGTAAAGTAGTAAAGCTAGGAACCAAGTAGACATATAAAACTAGAAACTGAAATAGCATAAGAAACCTAAGTGCCTGGTGACCTGTCATCCCCGCAATTCTGCCGCGTGGTCCCTGCCAGGATGGCGAAGGCTTGTGCACAAAGGGGACATCTCCGTTTGACAGGCTCATTGGATAGCGCATCAAAGAGCATATCCATGCGCTGGCCTATGAGGAGAGCCCGATGTTCCAGATCCGACATGTGCCCACGCAGATCACACAGGATAGCCAGGTGTTCGTCCTCAATGATTGAGCCATGCAAGCTGCCACCCCCTTCCATGGTCACCTCAGAGCTCCCGTTGAACGCCATCTGCTCCACCGCAGCTGTCGCACCCTTCGAGCCTTCATCGAACGCCTGTGCACCAAGGCAGCTGCAATTTTCATCACCTGGCCAGGGAACTTCCTCCACGATACAGCCAGAAGTGTCGTCTAATAGTGTCGGATTGAACTTGCAGGCTTCCAAATGGGTCTCCACATGAGTCTTCTCACAGAAAGACGGGTCTTCCATAGAAAGTGCCAGGGACGGGTCTTCCTCAATAATGCAAGGGGGAAACTCCTCCTTTGAACCGAAATTCTGTAGGACCCCCGGCTCCATTCCTCGAAGATCACTACTACAACCAACACTCGGCTCCGCAATGGTGGCAAGTCTCTCTATTCGTTCTGCTATGGCTCTCTGTCTTAGAATGGACGTCGCTAGAGCTAAGGCCCGCTCCAACTGATCCTTGCGGCACCTCTGCTCCTTTTGAGCCGCCCATGCTGCTCCACGGCGGGGTGTTCCTCACTTCCTTGCCATGAGAAAGGAGCAAGGCAATTGCAATTGCAGTTTAATCGTATCCTGTTTCAAGGCGATCGGAGAGAGAGACACCAGAAACGCTTGACCGCCCCCAAACCACCGAGTAAGATGCAGAATGCAGAACTTCACTGGGGCATCGCTGCATAAACTAAACGAACATAGAATTGGGTTGCTCCAGAGAATCCAAACAAATCTCGGAGCCGAGGGAAAAACCGAATAAACGAGAGACGAAACCATCCTTCCACCTTTAGCCTTTGTCATCCCGGAACCCCAGCTATCGTAAATGCTCGCGCGAGGGAGAAATCTCTCCGTCCTGCCCCTGCATCTATGGCCGTCCTTCATGGTAAAGGCTGGCGCGTGGGTGACGGTTAATGGCATTTATGCTATGGCCTAGTGAATGTCCACCTGTGGCCTCTAGTCTACGTGTCACCCCATCCAGGGATATATTGTTTCAATATCATGTTAAAATAAGTTCATTATATTATTTTGTTTTCTATATTGCTGTTTCATATTTTGCCAATTTTTTAGTCCTTTTGTATGCTGTTTTGGTATCATGTTAAAATTTATATATTGTTGTTTCATTTTTTTGCCAATTTCTTATGTTTCAGTATCTTGTTAAAGTTAATTAATTATATTATTTTGATTTCGTTTCATTTTCTGCTAATTTTTTATTTTTTCTGTAATTTATTATTGGTATCCTTAATCCTTGTTTTACATTTAAATGTTTTAGTTGATCTAAATCTGATTTTATCACTACATTTC
>JZKD02S2127122.1:10543-45959 GCA_000966675.3 Picea glauca
AGGTCTTCCCTAATGATGAGAGCATTTGTGATTTTATCGAAAATGAACCTCTTAAGGCTAAGGAAATTATATCCATAGAATATAACAAGATTCCTAAGGGCTTGACTCCTCTAGAGAGTTCATTTTCTTTGAGTGATGTAGGCAACAAGGAGAAAAAAAAAAGACTCAAAAAGGAAGGTGGGTGAAACCATCTCCTTGAACATTGGTACACCCGAGACTCCAAACAATGTCAAAATAGGTACCAAATGTTCAGATGAAGAGAAGGAGAAGTTTGCCAAGCTGCTTGGTGAATTTCAAGATGTTTTTTCTTGGTCTTATGAGGATTTTCGTGGTTTTGATCCTGGTCTTATACAACATGCCATTCCCATTCAGGAAGGCATAAAACCATAAGGGAAGAAACAAATACCTATTAACCCTACATTATAAGCAACTATTCAAAAGGAGTTGGGAAAACTTTTGAAGGTTGGAATCATCTTTCTGGTAAAGTATTATCAATGGGTTTCAAATCTGTTTCATGTTCAGAAAACAACTGGTCATATCAGATTATGTTTTGATTTTTGCGCATTAAACCGAGCTAGGATAAAATATCACTTACCTCTCCCTAACATGGAAATGATTTTGTAGCAGGTTGCAAGGTCGCAAATGATGTCCTTACTTGATAGTTTTTCAGGCTACAATCAAATCAAGGTAAAAAGGGAAGATAAATATAAAACCACCTTTATTACTCGTTGGGGTACCTTTTCTTATGAATGTATTCCTTTTGGTTTATCTAATGCAGGTGCCACATTTAAAAGAGCTATGCAATTATCTTTTGACGATTTGATCGGTAAAATCATTCAGATTTACCTTGATGACTTAACAGTATACTCTAAAATCCGATTAGAACATTTTGGTCATTTGAAAAAAGTTCTCATGCGGTGTAGGAAATCTGCCATTTCTCTAAATCCTTCCAAGTCCATTTTTGGTGTTACCGAGGGAAAACTCCTGGGACACATCGTCTATGATTCAGGCATAAGCATTCATCCCGAAAGGATTGTTGTTATCCTTAACCTTCCTACTCCCACTTCTAAGAAAGAATTTCAAGATTTTATGGGGGTTATTAACTTTGTCTGTAGGTTTGTCCTAGATTTTTCCGTGATGGTCAAACCAATTCATAATCTTCTTATGAAAAGTCATCCTTTTTCTTGGACAGACGATGTCGAAAATTCTTTTGAAGGGATCAAGAAATCAATCAGTTCTACACCAGTTTTGGTGAAGCTGTATTTTGAGAAGGAATTCACGATATATACTAATGCTACTGAAGAGGCATTCTCTGTTGTCCTCATACAAAATGATGACCAAGGAAATGAAAAATTGGTGGCTTACATGAGTCAAAGTTTGACTGGTGATGAATTTAAATATTCTTTCATTGAGAAACATGTTTTCTCTCTTGTTAAGGCCATTGAGAAGTTTCACCACTACATCTTAGGTAAGCATACGTTGGTAAAGGTCCCTTTACCTATTGTTAAGTTTTTACTCTCACAGACTTATATTTCAGGAAAACTTGCACATTGTCTTGCCAAGATCCAAGAGCACGATTTTAATATCGTGACTTCTACCACTATCAAGGGACATGACCTAGCCCTTCACTTGGATCAGCATGCTGAGAATGGTGAAGAAATTGATGAAGACGATAGTTCCCTTTCAGCCCTCTTTTACATTAATGATCAGATTCTCCTTATGTCTGAACATCCTTGGTACAAGAATTTTGTTTATTATTTACAGAACTAAAGATGTCCAGACAACTTAGACACTCATCAAAGGAGAAGACTTTGTCTCGAATCTGCAAGATATGTCATTATAGGAGACTTTTTATTCTGAATATATGTTGACAGTGTGTTTCTTCATTGTGTAAACAATGAAGACGCAAAAAAAGTGTTGCAAGAAGCTTACAATTCTTCAAGCTCTATGATTCATGTAGGAGGTCATTTTTCTGCAAAAACCATTGCTTTCAATATTATTAGAAAAGGGTATTATTGGCCTTTGGTCTTTCGTGACTCTTATGTTTTTTCGAGGTCTTGTGACAAATGTTGTTGGCCTTTGACCAAGTTTTGAGGATCCTTGGTCATGTTTGACCTACTTTTGGGACTTCGACAGGCTGTTGAAGGTGGAGCGCAAGTCGAAGCAGAGATCGTGGGATCTCAACCCCCTTTTAGGTCTTTTTGGGCTTTGGGCTTATGTAATGGGTATGGGGATGTCAGCCCATGGGTTTACCCATGTTTAGGCCTATTTTGTAATGTATAAATAGAAAGCTAGGAGATGTAAGTAAGGGGCGTATGTATGCTAAGTGCAAAGGCACAAGTGTGTGATACCAAGTGCTAAGTGCAAGTGATAGTGTACATGATTGTGCATGTTGTGTGAGACTTGCAAGGCTAAGTGCAAGTGACTGTAAGAGATTGAGTAGAAGCTTTGTGTTGTAAACTAGCTTGGGGAAGGAGGATCTGGTGAGGTGCACGCAGATCTCCTGTCCTATGTGGAGTAGGATCTTGTGGCTCTGTGCATGTAGCTGATTGACCGAAGATAATAAAAGAGAAGAATATTTGGTGGGCGTATCCCTAGGCTAGGGGTGAACCATGTATATCTTGTGTTTCTATGCTTTGTGCGATGTATTGATGTGTTTATTTGTTTACTTGCTTAAGTGCTTTGATATAGATAAATGATAGATAGATCTATTAATGATTTTTGCTTAATAATATGGATGAATGCTAGATCTAACCTATGTGAATGTTCTTAGTTCTTGAATATGCTAGATCGGGGTGAAAACTGTGATGCTTTGTAATTGGGGTTTTATCTACGAAGTAGATATTGGTTAAATGTTGATGAACTATAACTGCTAGGTGCTTTGTTAAGGTGTTGTAATCACAGATCTGTGTCCCAACTAAGTTTGTAGACACTGGATTCCTACAACCACCCCTTCCTCTACCTTGAGTTTTGTTGGTGCGCTCTTGAGCGTTGAACCCTGGGTCTGCCCCTGTGCCAAAAAATGCTTCCATTGCCGAGACTTGAAACTATGATTGCTAGCAATTGAAGAAAAGAATTCTTTATGTGTAGATATATTGCTTTAGTGAGCAGTAGTCTACTTAACTTGTGAAGCTCTGTGCTAAGAAGAAAAGTCATATCTGAAGAAAAGAGGTAAGATCCGAAGGCTTTGTGCTTTGTTAAAGGTAAGAACAGTGAAAAGTTTTGATTGAAAAAGGAAAGATAAGTGGAAATTTTTGTTTCAAAAGTATGTATCTAGGTATGTTTGATAAAAAAATTCCTATATTGAAAAGTCAGGAACAGCTAGATGAAATAAGGTTTGATATGAGTAGATCTGATAGAAATAGTGAAAGATATGTTATTCCTATGCATAGAAAGAATGTTTGGACTAACAAATGGATGCAAGAACCTGGAAAGAATTTTTTACAGGTTAGCTACTATGATCTTAGTGCACAGTAGAGGAAAGGTTGGAGATCATTTCAAAGGAAAAGAAGATTAACTCTTTGTTATAATTGCAGAAGACCGGGACATCTTGCTAAGGAATTCCCTGGTAGAAGACCTAGTTGTCTTTGTTGTCAAACTATGGATCATGAAGTTTTGGATTTCCCTAGAATGATTTCTAAGGTTGAAAGAATGAATATGAGACAAGAAAACCCTAAGGAAGATCAAGAAACTAATACCACGACAGAACCCCAGAAAGAATCAGAGACTGTATTACTGCAAATGAAAGAAACCCTGAATGATCACCGAAATATCAACTTATCAGAGATATTCAAAGAAAAAGAGTGCATAGAAACAAGAATAGGAGACTTCGACATATACTGTGTTCTAGATGAGGAAACACATGTGAATATTATGATAGAAAGAACCTGGGAAATTTTAGGAAATCTTGTTATGATTCCTTCATTAGGAGGAATAGGATTATTTAGAGGAAAGTTGATAACCCTATGTGGAAGACTCACCTAGATAGTTATGAGTGCTCATGGAACTATGACAGAGGAAGATTTTGAGGTTGTTAAATTTATTGAGAACAGTGCCCCATTTTCTATGTTATTAGGAAAACCCTGGATTGAGAGAAATCAGACCAGAAGAAAAGAAGAGGAAGTCTTAGAACAAAATAAGCAATAATTAAAAGATTCCATGACTAGGAGGATAGTGCACTTGATTGAAGAATGGGAGAATAGATATAAGATATTTAAAACTAGAAACTTGGATGTCGAAGTTGAAAGAACACAAGAAGACTCACAAAAGAACGAAGCACCTACCCCAGACAGAGAAGAAGTATTTCCCTTGAACCCTATGAAAGAATCTCAATAGGATGAAGTTACTATGCCAAGAGGAGATAAGAATAAGAATGGGAAGAGGAACCCAGTAACGCATATCACAGGGAAATATGCTAGAAAGCTCAGTAAGAAGAAAGCAAAGCTAGAAAAACTGTAGGAGGTTCCCGAGGGAACTTCGCAGAAGGAAGGTTTGAAAAACTGGAACTTCGTCGGGATATCAAAACAGCACAACATGGCACTTTACCATGGCAGAGAAATATATCCATTGAACGCATTATAACCGTTAGCCCAACGCCCCGAATGGTTAGAACAATAGCTATGACTAGAAAATCTCACCATCGAACCGTTGGGACTGCACCATAATGGATAGAACTGCATTGATGAAGGCCTCTTGTCCATTGGAGAAGAACTGTTACATTGTTGCCTACTTATTCCATTGACTGTTGCATCGAGAACACTTTTGCGAATTATATCTGATCCAACAAGAGAACTCATTACTACAGCTATGTGTTTATTGAGATCGACACATGTTCCATTTCTTTGAGCATTCATTCATCCACCTGAGTTATCCAATATAAGCATGTATGTTGGACAAGCTCAGTGCTGTAGAGAATTTTGTCGAAGAATTTCTAATCAACCTTATGGTAAATAGAGTGATGTCCACAGGAGTTCAAGCTTCATCAACGTGAGGAGTGCAAGTCTCCCTGTCAACTGCGCATAGATCCAGACCATCCCGCATTGCAGATGAGAAAAGAACCAAGCACAGAGATGACTTAGTGAATGCGAAGTTAATCCTATCTGTTTTTCCTAATTACATCTTGCCTCTAGCTGTCACGGTGAATTGTGACAGTGTCCTGAGGGACTTTGACTACACATTCATCACAGTGTACCTCTCGAAGGGGATACACACAGTCAGACCGCAGTTGGAGAGGATTCCAACCTTAAATATCAGTGACTATAATCTAGGGGACCGCAAGACCTATGGCATGCTCGCGCCTCACAAGTACTTGACTAAGACGAAGGGAAAGAGATCGAAGATCATTCCCCAGCCATGGACCATGAACATCATGCAATCCACTATCCTTAATGTCATGAAAATTCCACACTTTGGAAGGCACCAAGAGGTTAACACATGCATTAAGCTCCTATTGTCATGCTTCCACGATGGTTATTTATGGTTAGATAGGCGTATTACCATCTATCTGGCATTGATCCATAGGATCACTAGATTGAGCATGCAGGGACTCGATCCACAGGACTTCTACCCAAGGAAGGCTACAGATCACACCCTAACATGAATGATTAAAGACATCTATGGAAATGTAGAGAAGGGGATGCAAGGTTATAAGGTAGCCTCCATTCAAAATGGTGCAGTGCGCCTCGCTTACCAGTTGATTGTTGGTAAGCTAGTCCGAAAGAATAGACCTACGCAGGTCACAGGGTTTGTGGTTGACCTCACAGGAAAGTGTGTGGAGGAATTACAGATGAACTGGGTGAAGTACTTAGTCAACCATCTAGAAGTTGATTGTCGTGAAGCTCAATATTAGGGATACGAGTTCCACTTTAACTAGTTGTTGATCCTCATCATGTTTACAGCTTGGGAGATGCCGGAAGGTGCGGTCATTCTGGACATTAAGTCGGTCGAACCACTTGATGTGAATTTCACCATGCTCTGGTACTCAAGCGACATGGGAAAACAATGACAGCCAAATGCAGTATTCCATACCTACTACCTACAACTAGAAAGGGATATCAAATCGTTCCCCCAGATGATGCCAAACACTCTGGACAGGTTCAAACCCCTTATGAAGTTCTGCGCAGATAGGCATTTCATATATATCATAGTGTGCACAGATGAGAATAAAGGAGAGCTTCAATCATACTATAAGCTCACCGAGGAGGACCTAGAAGAAATCACTAAGAAATGGCCTGCAGAGTTCCTTATAGCAGCCGATAAGGTAGAATTGTCCGACCCAAACCTCATTGGAATCACGATAGCTACCCGCGAGGAATATAATGCACCCAATCGTAGAAGAAGGAAGAAGAAATAATATGTACAGGAACTGAGCAGTGCCTCAAAAGAGACTATCTCAGATTCACTTGGTGGAGGAGGAGGTGACGAAGTGGACAAAGAGGAGAAAGAAGAAAAAGAAGAGGAATAAGATAAGCAGGAGAAAGGCAAAGTGACCCCGCCACAAAACCCCCTTGATGACATAGATCCATCAAAGAAAAGGAAGGTTTCCCACATGAAACCTACATCACGAAAGAAATCCAAAGAAAGCAAGCCAAAGCTTCAGACTGTAGTCACGATCGATGACTTTGATTTCATCATCACAGCCATATCAAACACTTCGCAAGACATTTTTCATAATAGCGAAGCCAAGAAAGAAGCATTATATGACAGTATCACGATAGATCTGAGAGGGGTACAGCAAGCCCTTCACTCCAGCCGTGCAGTATCCACTGCACCCTTGCCATCAGAAGAACCAGATTTGGGAGATGATCCTGCCCAACTCCGCAGACTAGATGATGTGGCCGAAGCCCGCCTTCATTGAGTGCAAGAAGAGAAAGAACAAGCCATAGTGGACTTGAATCAAGCACAAGAGGAAATGGTAGAGCAATGCCGAGTTGCGCAGCAGGAGAAGGTTGCCTTCCAAACTAAGTTTAAATAATATAGAGCACAAATCCAGCAGGAGAAAGAGCAGTTGCTCGAGGAGCAATTTGGAATAAGAACAGGATTCATGAAATCATTTCGCTCTATGACAGTCTTATAGAAAAAGGAGGAAGACCCAGTGGAATAGAAAGTAGCACAAATTTTTGAAGCTATCCAGCAGCTTCAACAGAGAATCATAGATCTGGAGCTACGCATAGTGCCCAGCACTCCACAGGATGTACGATATAAAAGAGAAGTAATTGATCAAAGCATAGTTGAGAGACTCAAGGCCCTCACCATGGAATGTAAACAGCTAAGTGATCGCAGTGCCTAGACTTATGAGCGACTCACTGAGGATCCTGAACTAAAGGCACTAGAGTCACAACTCCAACAGGCAAAGCAGCAAGTAGAAACAGTACAGGCGTAGTTGAATCCCCTGTCAGCAGTCAAAAGTATGAAGTGATCCCAAGAATAGTGCACTACTCAACAGGCATAGTTGAAGCCCCTGATAGCACTGCTCAATAGCAAAGTAATGGAAGTGACTCAAAGACTGCAACCAATTTAGGATGAGGCTTGCCAACTATTCATAGAGATTGAAGGTTGAGGAGTAGAACTGGAACAAGTCGTCACTACAGTTGAATAGCGCTTAGAGGGACTTGTCAACGAAGCAGTTATCCAAGAGTTTGTCGAGCAGGAGGTCTTGGCGTAGCAAAAGGTTGAAGCAGATCGAGACAAGCTTGAGGATTTTGAAGCAGAGCTACCCAGACCAAAGTAACTCAGGACAAGTCACAAGTGAGTGTTGGGGGCTTGTTGGCCCTTGACCAAGTTTTGAGGATCCTTGATCATGTTTGACCTACTTTTGGGACTTCAACAGGTTGTTGAAGGCAGAGCGCAAGTCGAAGCAGAGATCACAAGATCTCGACCCCCTTTTAGGGATTTTTGGGCTTATCTAATAGGTATGGGGATGTCGTCTCATGGGTTTACCCATGTTTAGGCTTATTTTGGAATGTATAAATAGAAAGCTAGGTGATGTAAGTAAAGGGTGTATGTATGCTAAGTGAAAATTCACAAGTGTGCGATACCAAGTGATAAGTGCAAGTGATAGTGTACATGCTTTGTGCATGCTATGTGAGACTTGCAAGGCTAAGTGCAAGTGACTATAAGAGATTGAGTAGAAGCTTTGTGTTGTAACCTAGCTTGGGGAAGGAGGATCTGGTGAGGTGCACACAGATATCCTGTCCTATGCAGAGTAGGATCTTGTGGATCTGTGCATGTAGTTGATTGACCGAAGATAATAAAAGAGAAGAAGAGTTGGTGGACGTAGCCCCAGGCTGGGGGTGAACCATGTATATCCTGTGTTTCTATGCTTTGTGTGATGTATTGATGTGTTTATGTGTTTACTTTCTTAAGTTATTTGATATAGATGAATGATATATAGATTCGTTAATGCTTTGTTCTTAATAATATGGATGAATGCAAGATCTAACCTATGTCAATGTGCTTAGTGCTTGAATATGCTAGATTGGGGTGAAAGTTGAGATGCTCTATAATTAGGGTTTTATCTGCAAAGTAGATATTGGTTAAATATTGATGAACTATAATTGCTAAGTGCTTTGTTAAGGTGTTGTAATCACAGATCTATGTCCTAGCTAAGGTTGTAGACACTGGAGTCCTACAACCACCCCTGCCTCTTCCTCGGGTGATAGTTAGGGTTTTGTTGGTGTGCTCTTGAGCATTGAACCCTGGGTCTTCCCTTGTGCCAACAGATGCCAAAAATTTGTTGGGAAAGAACGCCTTTCAACCATGCCATTACAACCTGTCCTGTCAGATTTTCCCTTTTCAAAGTGGGGGTTGGATTTCATTGGTCTTATTAATCCTCCTTCTTTAGTTGGGAAATTTTTTATTCTGACAACCGCAGACTATTTTACAAAATGCAATGAATTTGTCTCACTTAAGCATTCCATAGACGATCAGGTGATTTCTTTTCTTGAAAATAATATTTTTTCTAGATTTTGTCTTCCATTGGAAATTATTACAGACAATGGTCCTACTTTCATTTCTGCTAAGCTGACTCAGTTTTTAGCCAAATTGGGGGTTGATCATTTCACCTCCTCAGCTTATTATCCCCAAGGAAACGAGCAAGTCAAGTCTACCAACAAAAAATTGGTAAGAATCATCAAAAGGCTCATCAAAGATAAGCCTCATTAGTGGCACACCCTCCTCACTTATGTCCTCTGGGCAGACCAAACTACCGCTAAACTAAGCACTAGTTGTACTCCTTTCCAGCTAGTTTACTGTCAAGAATCCCTCTTCCCAAATGAGATGGAACTTTATTACTTAAGGTTGATACTACAGATTGAAGAATTGAATTCTTCATATGTTTCACAAAGGGTAATTGCATTACTAGCCTTGGAAGAACAAACGATGTTTCCTTTAGATAATATTAAAAAGAGGCAGCAAAGTGTTAAGAAATATTTGAACAAGAGTGTCAAAACTGTCAAGTTCAATGTCAACGAAAAGGTTCTGCTATGGGATTCATCTCACACTGATAGGGGAAGACATTCAAAATTTTAGAAATTATGGTTGGGTCCTTTCAAAATCACTTTTGTCTTAGGCACAAATTCTTACATTCTAAAAGATTTGCAGAAGCGATTGTTTTCCTATAGCACTAACGGTTCTCACTTAAAGCATTACGTGGAACCAACTTGAAAATCTCTAGCGTTGTCTAGATTTCCTATATTTTAGTAGTCTAGCTCTGTTTTCAGGTTTTCATTATCTTTCTGCTTACGGTAGTTATTGTTTGATTTAAGCATTTCCCACTGCTTTTACTTTTCTGTCACTTTATTTATGTTATTTTAATCTTTTGTGGTTTTATTCTGTTGGGCTTTGTATTTGGTCATCTTTTAGTTTCGATAGAGAATAAGGTGTTGGATCATATTTGCCATAGTGACACTCCTACAAAGCGTTGTTAGTCAATAACAATCAAGATTACACAGCTGTTATGATGTCTTCTCTGAAAGACCCTTGAAATTGTTATATATTTCCACTGCTGCCTTATAAAGAATTGGTTGTCTCCCACTTCTTCTCTCCTTTTCTTCATCCATTGATATTTTAAGAGAAAATCTGGAAATTTTCCTCCTTACAAGTTAAAGAACGGATTCATGTCGATGGATTATACATACAATGGTAAAACCCCTCATACTTAACATTTTTCGTGAGTTATTCCCAAATTCTCGGTCATCTTTCCATTAAATCCACTTCATTCCCCCCTGTTACATAATCTTCCTGGTTATATTTTCCTTGACCTGTTGTTCTAGTCTACGAAACCGTCAGTTCTGAGTTCTAAATCTATTGAAAACAAATTTTCCTGTGGAGTCGCCAATTTGTTGATGATTAAAAAGTCATCACTAAGTTTTGCCCGCAAAGTGTTGCTAAGCCTTTTATTATAAGAGCTAAGTAATACTAGTAGATGGGACCCCCTTGTAGATTGGAGATCAAATCTAGTGCTTATTTGATGTTATGCTTATGTTGACACTGTCTACATGGTTGACGATATCTTGTTTATTGGATAATGGATCAGGCATATTATACGTGGTTCCCTTGTTGTTCCAAGCTCAAGTTCTATACTGAAGTTTTCATGGTTATCATTGTTGTCTGTTCTTAGACCTACTACTTGTGATACCTGCAATAGACATATGTTGAGTAAAAACAAATGAAAGGAAGAAACTATCCTATGCTAACATGCTATATGCATTGGAAAGGTTGTGGAAAATCCTAGCTAACATATGATGGCCATGCGTTTTATTGAGGTTGTATAAAACATAGTTGACATGTATTTTTTGTATAGTAGAGATGACACTATGTGATATGGGTAGCGCTCTTGGAAATTAATGATTGTTGGTGTCAACACATGGTTCAAGTGGATGATTGCTTGATTAAGTAGTTGGCACGTACTAAGAATTGAATGAACATTGAAGTATGGAATTGATGCGAAATTACTGCACATCACTCTTGTTGTTGAACACCACCCTAGTCAGGTTATTGCTCAAACATTATTGTTGGGTTATGCTCTGATTCTTTAGTGGGTATAAACCACTCGGCCTACTCGCATTTTAAGGCATTTGATTACATGTATGTTCTTTTTTTGGCCCTTCATGAGTCTACTTTGGTATGAAATGGATGTTGGCTCAAGTATATTGGTTTGTGCCTTCCTTAAGTTTGGAAACTGTGTAAAATGGTGATTGTGAATGAAACGTTGATGAATCTCTTTGAAATGATGTTGAAGTCATAGCATCACTGGTTATCCTGAGTGTTAGCAATCATAAGAGTTCTATGTTATCCCTACTGGTTTTATTAGAGTATACTTGTTGCTCTTGGTGGGCTATCTTCAGGCTTTCGCATCGTTGTATCCAGTCTGTGGGATTTTATGGGGTTTAATCACTAAAGAGTTTGTGCCACCACACATTGTACAGTTGGGCATTTGGTTGATTTCACCACTAGAAGTCACAATTTGGGTTTTCCTGCTCTTACTCGGCCCTGTCTTTACCTCTATGCGGTAGTTGTTGGATTTAGGGTGCATGAGGGTTATACCCTACATGCATTAAATAACATTTCCACGCCAAGATTAAATCCTCACCTCCTATTAGGGCCCCATCACGGAATTGTTTCCTGTCCACAAGCAAATCTTAGCTCTCTCTACGTGTACACCTTTGGCTTCGAAGTTTTCACCATTACGAGGAGTTGGCTCTGTTCCCCCTGTGATGGCTACCGAACAAACCCTTAACCCACCAGTCTAGAGTTTCATAGAGAAGATTGTTGGGCATCTCAAGTTTGTTATGAATTATTGAGCAGACTCGCCCAGTTGGTCATACGACAGTTGTGTTGGTTGGAATTTAGTTACTACTTTGGTGATAATAATGAAAAATCTTGCATGGTTATTGGCACAACTCAAATTACACAGTCACTGGTTTGTTTTTTCACTAAATATTGTTTGGATGTTTAGCAGGCATTGGTCACAAATGCTTGAAGTTGTTGATGCCTGTCGCGTTATGTGTATGGGTTTTTTCACATTGAAATAATGGTCATGGTAACTGTGTTTTTCCTTGGGGCCAAATGATTATGGAACCGGACGATTGCATACCCACTGTATCCTTATGATTGTTCAATTGTATAAGCCTGAGGTTGCACAGCATAGTTGGTTATGGTCGAATTAAATCGAAGTAATACCATGTTATTAATGACTCATCATGATGGATTGAGTTATTACTAGGACTATGTGTTTGATTTTGTTATATTGCATCGTAATGATTTCGTGACTGCCCATTGTGCACAATATGGATAATTTTTTCTTTCACAGGGTTTTAAGTGTGTTCAATTGTTGCAATCGACCATCTATTAAGAAGGGCATGTTGTCGATATCTCATTATTTTGGAGGGATGGATCAGTTTTTAAGTCACATTGAATTTTTATTTTTATTTTACAGTGGCAGAATTACATTGCCTGGGTGAATGACCCTGTGCATAGCTTGTGTCTAAATAGTGGTTGTTGGTTATATATTTAGATATCTATTTGGGTGTGGAAATTTGGTCTTGATTATTTTGGTTCTGCCTATATATGTTTAACGAATGTCATTTCATTTAAATGACAGGCCCGATTGCAGTGATCATGTGACTTCATTGTGAATTCTGGAAACATGAAATTGGGCATATTGGTTGATTAAAGTAAGATATGGGTAGTGGTGGATTTTGATGGTTAATAGAATGGAAAAGTTATTGTTTGATAATTGTTATAATATGCGAAGAAGGGAACAAAATTATCTTTACATGTTGTGTGGAATGTATACTCTCTTATGATGGCACTGTGTTGTATATTTGATTATGGACAGTAAACTAGTTAAATGCATAGAAATTGTTATTTGGTCAAGGTGATTGATAGTTGATGCATCTCTTTTCGCGGACTGTTTTATGGATCACTTAATTAATTTCATGAACAATAATAATTTTTCTTCCCTTTCATTATTTCATTTTTCTCTAATTAGAAACCCCTTCACCTCCCATATTCATTTTTTCACTCCCTGTTCTGAGATTAATGACAATCAAGAGAATTTTGGTGTTAAAGCAGTTGAAAGTGGCAGTGTCTTGCGTGGATTACAGTGATGTTTTATTGGGTTGCTTGTAGTTGATTGTTGTTGTCATTGAGCAGTAATTGTGTTCTTTTCCCTTTATGGAATCATGTTTTCACTCAATACAAACCCCTCGCATATACCAGAACCCTTTTCACCCCCTGCTCATTGATAAGCGGTAAAACAATTTGCATGGATTGGATTGCATGAGTCTAATATATTGCTGAGCCAAAATCCATTTCATTTTTTTAAAAGAGTTGTCATGTATGGTTAATTAAAATATCATTGCTAATGAATCACACATACAGGGATGAGCTCTTCAAATAAAAGGCTAAAAATAGAGGCCTATAACACTTCTATCAAAGAGAAGGACTAAAAATTGGTAACATTAGCAAAGGGAAATGTGGATTTTGAGTTTTATTCTATCTATTATTGGTTTATGACAGTTGACTTCAGGGATCTTTGGACAACATGCCTTATTTTGGATATATCAGTATTATTTTTCAAATAACTTCAAATTTCATGAGTTTAAATTACCAAAAGTGAATATGTTGTTGGGAGACACAAGAAGGTGTATTTTGCTTAACTAATGGTTATGTTATAGTTGTTTAGATTAAAAGGGAGTTAAAAGGGTTCCCACCTACTAGTTATTATTATTTATGACCCTTATTATAATTATTACTCTTCCCCCTAACTAATGTTAGTTGAGTCTTTTAGTTAACTTAACTAATGAATTGGTTCAACTTCTTCAACCAATTCTAATTTGTTAAAAGAAAAAGGAAAGGGAGGAACAGGGGGAGGATAGAAGCAGAAGCATGCTAAGGTTTTATCTTTGAGTTTATGTTGATATAGTTCAGTTTTCATTCATTGATATAATCATCAAGGCCTAATTCTCTTTTTTGATAGCAAGGTCTTATTGTAGAGAGCAATATTCAGGGTTGAATCAAATCATTTAGACACTTGTTTTTCAGATGTGTTGATCTATCTTTGATAGTCTGTGTAGACTTGTTTGTTTGTGAATTAATTTTCATGACTAATAAAGGCTATTGTGCAGAGTCAACTGGGCAGCAATCTGTGGCAAGATGATCCAACTTTTAGAGTTCAGTTTTGGTTTTCTGTCATAGGTCCTTTTGTATGTTCCATCGAGGATGTCTAAGTTTGACTTTGGTCCAAGCTTTTTGTATGAAATTTTGTATAGAAAATGAATCTTTGGTGAATTGGAATGAAATAAAGGATTTCTTTATGTCTCATCTATATTGATTATCATCTTGGTTTCTATAATGTTGTTCTTACATTTATTTCAGCAACTGTTATATTCAAAAAATTACATAAAAAGTGAATTTCCAGCAAGCTTTTTGTAGATAAAGACTAGCCTAAGCACTCGTAATTAATACTTGTGAGTTTGAATGTTATTTTTGTTGGCTATAAACATAGGGTGATATTCTAGTCTACTTTGATTTAGCCAAGTAAAGTCTGAAAATTCTTGAGTAAGATCATTTCATATCTTTTCCTTAACAAACATGTGCTACACCAAAACCTATACCATATCATCCATAAACTATGTACCATATCATGCATCAATGTAGATACCATAACCTCAATGATGAACAACCAATCAAATCATTTACCATGTTATAGAACATCAACATGTATAAACCATATACCATAGCATCAATCATGTATATACATGTACCATAAAATCAATGAAGTGGCTCAAAATACCTAAGGATGTGCCTCATGCATATGCCACCATACATCAAGTGCATACCTCAACCATGTGGCCACATATCAAATATATATCTCTAATAGTGAACCATAACAGTCATGTCATATACCAACCCAGATACAAGAGTATAACTCACTCAACCATGTAGCCAAAATGTACCTCAATCATGTGTCAATGCAAAACATGCCTCAAGCATGCACCATACCATAACAAAGTCTAACCTTCAAAGAAAGTACATAAACATACCTTTACCCCTGTAGCTGATGTGATACACAATATTTTTGTCCTGTAACCTTTCTTCAGACATCAGCAACCTGGAACAAGCATTTCCCCTAATTTTGTCTTGTCCTCGTGGGACTACGACTTTTGTCTAGTAGGGCCTCGCATTACAAGCCCTAGACAACCCACGGGATGCATCGTGGGACACAATAGTCTAACCTATGGGGATCATGAAAACTAGGGTTTCCTCATAAATGTGTGCTCTCCTATGAAATCTTGAAACTCTTTTACTTCTCACTCTTTCACTCCCTCAGATTTCTCTGTCACAAACTTGCCAAAATATCACTTACTCACAAGATATATATTCATTGAATGTGTGTGTGAATGTACATATGAATGACTCCTTGAGGTGTATATATACTTTTTCTAGGTAACCTCTTTCCTTGATTTTAGGGCTTCTTGAAATTTCTTGTTACAACTAATTTACCCTTTCATTGATGACTTGTAACCAACTAGGGGATTCTTAACCATTCTTTGGGGCTTCCAACTTCACAAGGTCATAACTAATCAACCATGAGGAACCATGTGGCATGCCACCTATCACCGAAAATGGCATGACAAGGACTATACATCCATAAGTTTATTATCTACATTTACATTTTCCTTCATGACATTTTTCCTCGATCAAATTGGGGTTCCATAACCATACCTTTGGGGCTAACAAAGTTCTTCAAGGGTTGAAATCAGTGACAACCAATCTTTCAAAAATTGGACCCATTTTCTGACAATTTATTGATGCATGTTCATCACCACAACATCTCTAGTACGGCGAAGGCTACAACCATTTTTTTGTCACGTCACCTCCGTCGCAATTACAACAATCATGATTTAATCACAATACATATGAACACATACATCGTACCATTGGCCAATGTTGTTCCCAAATATAGGTTGTTCTCGTCATAAGAGAGACTAACCTATGACAAACATGCCCCACCAATTCATCTCAAATCCATCACGCTGTCATCACTAGTACATCAAAAGATCAATGAATGTTCGTTGTAAGAGTGAAAAATCATCAATGAATGTGCCCCATCAATTCATCACAACTCCATTACATTTTTGTCTCTAGTCCTTCGTAAGAGTGACTAATCTATGACAAACCATCAATGAATTTTCCACTAAATATCATCAAGATCACGTCGAACTATCGAGAGGGTACNTTCAAAGAAAAAGAGTGCATAGAAACAAGAATAGGAGACTTCGACATATACTGTGTTCTAGATGAGGAAACACATGTGAATATTATGATAGAAAGAACCTGGGAAATTTTAGGAAATCTTGTTATGATTCCTTCATTAGGAGGAATAGGATTATTTAGAGGAAAGTTGATAACCCTATGTGGAAGACTCACCTAGATAGTTATGAGTGCTCATGGAACTATGACAGAGGAAGATTTTGAGGTTGTTAAATTTATTGAGAACAGTGCCCCATTTTCTATGTTATTAGGAAAACCCTGGATTGAGAGAAATCAGACCAGAAGAAAAGAAGAGGAAGTCTTAGAACAAAATAAGCAATAATTAAAAGATTCCATGACTAGGAGGATAGTGCACTTGATTGAAGAATGGGAGAATAGATATAAGATATTTAAAACTAGAAACTTGGATGTCGAAGTTGAAAGAACACAAGAAGACTCACAAAAGAACGAAGCACCTACCCCAGACAGAGAAGAAGTATTTCCCTTGAACCCTATGAAAGAATCTCAATAGGATGAAGTTACTATGCCAAGAGGAGATAAGAATAAGAATGGGAAGAGGAACCCAGTAACGCATATCACAGGGAAATATGCTAGAAAGCTCAGTAAGAAGAAAGCAAAGCTAGAAAAACTGTAGGAGGTTCCCGAGGGAACTTCGCAGAAGGAAGGTTTGAAAAACTGGAACTTCGTCGGGATATCAAAACAGCACAACATGGCACTTTACCATGGCAGAGAAATATATCCATTGAACGCATTATAACCGTTAGCCCAACGCCCCGAATGGTTAGAACAATAGCTATGACTAGAAAATCTCACCATCGAACCGTTGGGACTGCACCATAATGGATAGAACTGCATTGATGAAGGCCTCTTGTCCATTGGAGAAGAACTGTTACATTGTTGCCTACTTATTCCATTGACTGTTGCATCGAGAACACTTTTGCGAATTATATCTGATCCAACAAGAGAACTCATTACTACAGCTATGTGTTTATTGAGATCGACACATGTTCCATTTCTTTGAGCATTCATTCATCCACCTGAGTTATCCAATATAAGCATGTATGTTGGACAAGCTCAGTGCTGTAGAGAATTTTGTCGAAGAATTTCTAATCAACCTTATGGTAAATAGAGTGATGTCCATAGGAGTTCAAGCTTCATCAACATGAGGAGTGCAAGTCTCCCTGTCAACTGCTCATAGATCCAGACCATCCCGCATTGCAGATGAGAAAAGAACCAAGCACAGAGATGACTTAGTGAATGCGAAGTTAATCCTATCTGTTTTTCCTAATTACATCTTGCCTCTAGCTGGCACGGTGAATTGTGACAGTGTCCCGAGGGACTTTGACTACACATTCATCACAGTGTACCTCTCGAAGGGGATACACACAGTCAGACTGCAGTTGGAGAGGATTCCAACCTTAAATATCAGTGACTATAATCTAGGGGACCGCAAGACCTATGGCATGCTCGCGCCTCACAAGTACTTGACTAAGACGAAGAGAAAGAGATCGAAGATCATTCCCCATCCATGGACCATGAACATCATGCAATCCACTATCCTTAATGTCATGAAAATTCCACACTTTGGAAGGCACCAAGAGGTTAACACATGCATTAAGCTCCTATTGTCATGCTTCCATGATGGTTATTTATGCTTAGATAGGTGTATTACCATCTATCTGGCATTGATCCATAGGATCACTGGATTGAGCATGCAGGGACCCGATCCACAGGACTTCTACCCAAGGAAGGCTACAGATCACACCCTAACATGGATGATTAAAGACATCTATGGAAATGTAGAGAAGGGGATGCAAGGTTATAAGGTAGCCTCCATTCAAAATGGTGTAGTGTGCCTCGCTTACCAGTTGATTGTTGTTAAGCTAGTCCGAAAGAATAGACCTACGCAGGTCACAGGGTTTGTGGTTGACCTCACAGGAAAGTGTGTGGAGGAATTACAGATGAACTGGGTGAAGTACTTAGTCAACCATCTAGAAGTTGATTGTCGTGAAGCTCAATATTAGGGATACGAGTTCCACTTTAACTAGTTGTTGATCCTCATCATGTTTACAGCTTGGGAGATGCCGGAAGGTGCGGTCATTCTGGACATTAAGTCGGTCGAACCACTTGATGTGAATTTCACCATGCTCTGGTACTCAAGCGACATGGGAAAACAATGACAGCCAAATGCAGTATTCCATACCTACTACCTACAACTAGAAAGGGATATCAAATCGTTCCCCCAGATGATGCCAAACACTCTGGACAGGTTCAAACCCCTTATGAAGTTCTGCGCAGATAGGCATTTCATATATATCATAGTGTGCACAGATGAGAATAAAGGAGAGCTTCAATCATACTATAAGCTCACCGAGGAGGACCTAGAAGAAATCACTAAGAAATGGCCTGCAGAGTTCCTTATAGAAGCCGATAAGGTAGAATTGTCCGACCCAAACCTCATTGGAATCATGATAGCTACCCGCGAGGAATATAATGCACCCAATAGTAGCAGAAGGAAGAAGAAATAATATGTACAGGAACTGAGCAGTGCCTCAAAAGAGACTGTCTCAGATTCACTTGGCGGAGGAGGAGGTGACGAAGTGGACAAAGAGGAGAAAGAAGAAAAAGAAGAGGAATAAGATAAGCAGGAGAAAGGCAAAGTGACCCCGCCACAAAACCCCCTTGATGACACAGATCCATCAAAGAAAAGGAAGGTTTCCCACATGAAACCTACATCACGGAAGAAATCCAAAGAAAGCAAGCCAAAGCTTCAGACTGTAGTCACGATCGATGACTTTGATTTCATCATCACAGCCATATCAAACACTTCGCAAGAAATTTTTCATAATAGCGAAGCCAAGCAAGAAGCATTATATGACAGTATCACGATAGATCTGAGAGGGGTACAGCAGGCCCTTCACTCCAGCCGTGCAGTATCCACTGCACCCTTGCCATCAGAAGAACCAGATTTGGGAGATGATCCTGCCCAACTCCGCAGACTAGATGATGCGGCCGAAGCCCGCCTTCATTGAGTGAAAGAAGAGAAAGAACAAGCCATAGTGGACTTGAATCAAGCACAAGAGGAAATGGTAGATCAATGCCGAGTTGCGCAGCAGGAGAAGGTTGCCTTCCAAACTAAGTTTAAAGAATATAGAGCACAAATCCAGCAGGAGAAAGAGCAGTTGCTCGAGGAGCAATTTGGAATAAGAACAGGATTCATGAAATCACTTCGCTCTATGACAGGCTTATAGAAAAAGGAGGAAGACCCAGTGGAATAGAAAGTAGCACAAATTTTTGAAGCTATCCAACAGCTTCAATAGAGAATCATAGATCTGGAGCTACGTATAGTGCCCAGCACTCCACAGGATGTACGATATAAAAGAGAAGCAATTGATCAAAGCATAGTTGAGAGACTCAAGGCCCTCACCATGGAATGTAAACAGCTAAGTGATCGCAGTGCCTAGACTTATGAGCGACTCNTACTAGGTGAGGAAGAAAATGTTACGCTAGTCAAGTCATCGACGAAAGGGGTCGTCGATGGTCCAACAAAGAGTTATTATTTATAAAAATATATATATATTGTTGCTTCCAATGTATTGTTCCTGCTAGATATATTGTATAGATATTAGTACAAGCAAGAACACTATCAATAACCAATGGAAAATGAAGCAGGAATCATCATATCACTTCTATTACAAACAACTCTTAACTACATAGTATAGTTGTTACACATGAAATTTTCACACCTAGGTACCTCGCCCCAAGTTGCATAAAGTGTCATATAAGTGTCTCATACACCTCGACACCATGGAATAACCTATGTCACGATCCCTAGTTAATGTGGAGGAGGGATATATTACATGAGGGACAAAATACCAAGTGCACATGAATTATTATTAGTATTCATGAAAAAAGAAATTAATTAAGTGTGATAATCAAGTGCACATGAATTATTATTAGTATTCATGAAAAAGAAAGTAATTAANTCTTAAGGAAGGAATAAAATTGTAGGTATCAAACTTATGGTCTTGGGAGCTTTGTGCAAGGGTTGGACGAGGAGGACTTGGAGAGGCTATTGCGACTTCATCAATGGTTTGTAAGTATATCTTTTGGGTTCTCATTAATACATGTGCTTGGCATGTTTCCTTCAATATTGTGTACATTTGCACGAGCTTGTCTCTTTGGATGAATCTAATTTTAAACTAATCATGGTAGAATAGGAAGTATGCTTTGTCTTCGTGGTTTATTGGATTGCAGGACTTGTTGAAAGGCTTGGGAATCAAGGCTCAACTTGGACTGAGTGAGGAAAAACATCGTGAAAAGGTACTCATACTATCTTCCTCTTCTCTATTGAATAGTTTAGCTATGTTTAAATGAATGTCAGTGATCAAAGTTAGCACTTTTCTATCTTGGTCATAGGGGTCTAAGATCCAAGAGGGAATTCACCTGTCCGTAGGGGAATTTTCCTACAACAATAGCTTATAACACATATTCATTATGGAATCACATATGTAGAAGAAAACACCTTATGAATGTATACAAGCTGGTATAGCTTAGTACCAGTGCAATATGGATAAGTAACCTTTGTTCATTCTCAATTTCTATGGGAATTCGAGACACCTTATCACTGATAACGAGTATAAAGCACATTATTACTCATATTAAGACTATTATAGATGGAATATTCCTAATCAATAACCCTTGTTGTTCAGAGGGTAGCATAACATAAGATTATCTATGTAACACCATTGTTATGGAACATCTTATCTTTGTAATTTCTTATAGCTTTAAGCTTGATAGCATGTACATTAGTAGAAGAATATTTATTCAACAACATTATGGGTATAATATAGTGTCATATATGTAAGGGTTCCATTGAAATACTAGTAATCAAACTCATGTTTACACAAGTATAAGTAGTAGCATAGTATCACTGTATGAAATCAATGATTAAGGACATATCACTTACCTCATTTCCATAATATTGAATGCTAGTGTATCACCTGTAGTTAAGCTTGGAGTTACACTACTAGTATAAGCTCATATAATTCATAACATTATGGATCATATTGATCTAAGTATAATTGTATTAGAACTAGAATCACTTATTGCCTCATTTTACCTTATTGAGTGACCATATCAGTCGTATGAGCTTGTGAATGCAAGGATGAATAGGTGCACATATAAGCAATGGAAATACTAATAAAACACAATACACATGTTACTTTGTCTTATTTGTGGACATGTCATTACTTATAGCTAACATATACATAGAGAAAGCAATGGAATTAGTAGCATAATATAGGTGATAGTACTAGTGATCACAATACACTTGAATACTATGAGCTCTTGATTGTTATAGTAATTATGTAGTGAATTGTTTCTAGCATTGATTATTGTTCTACTTGGATACTAAGTTGTTATATATTATGGATAGTACATAGTGAATACTTTCATGTTGATTACACATATTTTTGTTCTTGGATAGTAAGTTTCTCAATATTACTTATGGAAACAACATGAATCGGTGTAATGTTAGTATTGAACCTGCTTGAGATAGTGATAACAAAGTAACTTGTATTAGATGTGTATAAACATGTAACCAATGCTTATGAGCTATTACAGTTGATGATCTATGCTTTAAAAGTTTTGATTTCGCTGTGTTTCTTGTTTTAGCTACTAGTTTTACACAAGTCTTATCATATCCATATTAAGTAGGATCGAACTAACTTTTCTCACTCTACAAGTTATTCCCTATATATTCCATATATGTATTTGTATTACTCTATTACTGATTGAATTGGATTCATGTCACTAATTAGAAAAATACATGGAGTTATCATATATGTTATGCTTATTCATATTGGTTTAATCTATCTCTATAAGCCATATCACTCTAATCATATATGTTATACCATTTATTATGGATGAACCATGATCTTTGCCTAACCTAATTACAACTCAATAAAGGTCATGTTATGAGTACTTATACGTATTTACCATATTCATTACCAGTGTTCTATGATAGTGACATAGCTTCTAGTGATTACATGTAACTAATGAAACTAGAAATTAATCTTAGCTTAGTTAAGATGATGAAGTTCACACATTGGAACCTATGCTATTAGATTTATATGTTTATTATCTGAATCCAACCTATTTGAATCAATACTAGTTAATATCTTGACATAAGCATAATGTACTTTATTTCCATAATCCATACCTTACTTAGGATATGATTAATAAGTAGCCTTGATATTGTTTTTGAATTCCTCTACAACTTATTCATCAATGCACCAGGGTGGGTTCTAGGGAGTACACACATGCACCTCCTCAACTCTCCACTGCCCACCCACCAAGTGTGTGAGGATATACAAAAAAACACACATATGAACATGCCCACCCTCTTAGGATGAGGATATACAAAAGCATGCATGGACATCATTAGCACGGGAACCTCCCATGTTGTAGATATGAAAAATCATACACATACACATCCCATTGCCTACCACCATAACATTTTTTCCTTTTCAAAACAACCAATGGAGAGCATCACCACCCTTTCTCCAAAGCTATTTAGTTGAAACTGCCTAAAGAGTGCATGAGTTCCATTCATCAAATGTATTTGGCATATTATCAAAGGATACCCTTGGCTAGGCTACATGCATATGAATTCATAAACAATGTTGTGCAATATTCAAAGAACAATTAGAAACTCCTAAGAGTAGTCCCATAGCACTGACTTAGAATTATAGAGTCAGTGAGAAACAAGACTATGTATTGAATACAATTTCTTAACATATTCAGGTGAAACAGTTTCATTGTTTTCACATTCAAGTGAGCATGAACAAGCCCACTATATTGTCATCATAGAGTGGGGAATATGTGTGATGGAATATTCTAGATCTCTAGTATCACCCCTCGTGATCATGAGAAAATAGGGCCTGCAGAACCAATGGTGGCTAGGAAGGACCACCCTCCCACAAGTGTCAATATGGATGGAGGGCTTGTTGAGTAAGACATTGTAGCTATTGCATATGCATGGAAATGGTACTGACCATCATCATGAAGTCATGATTGTGTTCACCAAATAGCCATTATTATGAAAATATAAGGACCAGTTCACACTCACCCTTTATATCTGAATTATATACATTAAATACTTTGAAATGGATTGCAATAAAGACACCACATAAACTCCTTAAGTAAAATTGTCAGTCCATTAAAATAAAAAATTAAATTTTTAGATGATCTTAGCTTGATTTATCTTATCAAACTCCATTTCTAGAACCCTGTGAGAAATTGTTTGGTGCTAAGAAAATATTTATTTTAGTTTAATAACCACAGGGAAAAGGTCCACAATTGAACAAAACAAAACCAAGCAGTTTTAACCAGTCTAAAATTTGGAAAAGCTTCCATTCCCAACGAATAAATGGTATCAGGAATAGAGCTTCAAGAATTGTTTTTGCTAAAAGTGTCTTAGAAGTATGCCAATTGTATTCATATGGCCATAAAATTTATGGTCCATCTTGAGGAAAGTTTCCTTGACCAAGATAAAAAAAAAATATATGGTTGTGTAAAATTTCTAGATGGATTTGCATTGGAAGTTTTTTATTCTATGAAATGTTCTAAGGGTCGATGCAAGTGTTATGGTAGATTTAGAGATGATTCAAAATACCATGAAAACTGAGGATGTCTATGATAAAGGAAGTCTAGCACCTAAGGAAAACAATGTATCCCTTAGGATGTGTTTCTTGAACCAATGTTTGTACTTGTAATAATAAGAAGAATAAACTCACCTATACAAATCTTAGAGTAGGAACCCATAACAAGCTCGGTATATTTAGTATCCAATATCTTGTCAAATTCCTTCTTGGCCAACATTTGTTGTGGCTATGGCTATTGATCTAGTGGATAAGGAGGAACTTTCTTGAGATGGATTTTTAAATGATATAATATCATGTTTTTTGCTTTGATGTCTATGTAACAAATTGCTTGATCAAGAGTCACAACAAAGAAACTATGGATTGATCGAGAGTCACCATAAGACTCTTAAATATAGATAATGAGATCTCATCAAGATATGGTGGAAACAAAAATGCAGGAATTACATGTGTAAGAAAGGGATTATTTGGTACACATTACATTGATAGGTTATTGACTCCTTATCTTGCTTACTTTTCTCCTTATGGTGAATCCACAATTCAATCTTCTCTCACCTCTATAACTTGATATACCAATGTGAGTGGTGCTAGGGTAACTCCAATTGATGGAATAGTAAATACTGCTAGTAGTTATGGGTCAATTAGGGTAGATAAGTTAACAACTAGATCGTACATCAGTGGTTCCTTTCATTAAACAAATGGTATTGATGGTGGTGAAGAAATTATGGGTGAAATTAAAATTAGATACAATGTATTTGGCTAAGAGGATGGAACTATATAAGGAATGGGGAGGGATTCTTGACAAGATGGTGGTGAAGAAACAAGTTCTTATGGGTCTTTAACAATCTTAACTTCATCAACTTTAGCTAAAACTATATATGGAACAACATTTAATGTCTAGGCACAGGTCCTAGCCTAAGCTAGTGTGGAAGACTTAGATGAAATTCGAGTCTAACCATAGAGAAAGTAAAAAGCAACAAAAACTAAATATTTTTTAATACAGGTTGTACCATGGCATAGAGACATCAAGGAAAATGTGTACTAGGGTGACGATCACCCATCACCACACCCTTTGCTCCAATTCCTAAGGGTAACATATTGTCTGTAGGCTAATAGCATGCTAGCTAAATAATTTTCAAAATAATAAAGTTAAAGTAAAATTAATATTTCCTAATTCTAACCATAGAGAAAGTAAAAAGTAGCAAAAACTAAACAGATGGAATCTTCAGAAAATAGTGATTTGCAAGAATTTTTGGACACGAGAGACATAATTTTCATCACTTAAGAGAATTCTAATCACTTGTGAGAAATCCCTTTCTTTCCAATCATTTCATTGTTTTGTCCTTAATTTATATTCAAAAACAATTTGGTTTCTAAGAAAAAAGAGACTCATAAGAATGTCATTTTTTTTTATCAATTTGACAAGGGAACAAAATTAACTTGGTAAAAAAACAATGATTAGAACTAAGAATCACATGGTCTATGGAAAATCTTTGGTGTAGTTCTTAGAATTGGAAAAATCAAAACCATGAAAAAAAGATGATTTAGGTTGATCCCTGCAAACAAAACTAAAGTACTTTTCATATGCATGTTGGGGCTTAAGTAGATTCTACTAGCCAAGGTTAAGATAGATTCTTCTAAAATCAGTTGGTAGAAGAACCTTTATATTCTCTATTACCTCTTTCTTGCTATATATATAGTTCACACCTCTTTTTATGCATGTTTGTTGTAATATAGGCCAATTTGAAGTATTTTAAAAAAGAATTACTTTGACATTCAACTAGTGTTGGAGGGAATTTAGATAAGTATTAATCATATCCCTCAACAAAGGATTGGCACTTTATTAATAGAGAAGAGGAAAATATTAGTCTTGTTTCTTTATCTAAGACTAATGAAAACATTAAAATATTCAACGAAAGGATACAGAAATATCAATGAATAGCTTTTATGTCCTTTGGTTTGTTTTTAGAACAAGAGGAAGAGATTTCAACATCAGAACTCCTTGGACATCTATACACATGAAAACAACGACACCTTTACTCCTTCTTTGTAGAATTATATTCTACAAATTGAATTCAACTTGCATACAAATATTTAATGTAAACATGAGTACAATTTCATGGATTGGACTACATAAATCAGCCATGAGCATATATGAATTCATATAACACCGAATTGGGGGAGGAAAAATAAGAGAGATACATTTTTTTTGGCTCTATTATAGACCTAGGGTCTACAAAAGGTGTCCAACACAAACTCGGTGTAGTATAATGCACCAGCTAATAGAACTAACAATAAGCACAATAAAGACAACAAGAGATAGATAATTCAAATACATCACAAACACATATACATGAGAAAAATTATTCTCCATTGAATTATTATATCAAGAATTACATAACAAATCATGCATATATACCCTAGATGGGGTGACACGCAGCACTCAAGTGCCATGTCGCACCAGGCCTAGCTAGCCCATAAATAAGGATGGTCGGCTCCCATCCCCTCGACATTAAGAATGGGAGCCAGACATAACTGCTAGACAGGAGCCATGGGACTTCTCCCTCGTGCGAAAAGTATGGCGGCCAAGGAATTCAATGCTAGGGAGGCGATAATGGCAGCCATCTCGTCACACCTCCCGGTTATCATTCAGCTCTACATCAAATTTCCTCATTTCGATTTTGCTCCACACCAGGCTAGCAATCTTGAGATTGGGAGTGTCCATTGCTACACCTCCTACAATTTATCCATTAGCATCTTCCTCTCAATGCCCTAGGAGCGAGGAAAGTTGCTTCGCGGCCCTGTCTGGTATAGCCTGGATGCAAGATAAAAATGGTTGTAGAGGCTCGAGAGGGCGCTCTCAATTTCCTGCACTCAGAGAGCTCATATTGCTTACAAGGATGGTAGTGAAAGGATGGCTTGGTCACCTCCAGCAATGTTTTTGGAGGAGTTCATCCCGGAGGAGCCCATACAATTCCCTTCGGAGTCTATTCTATTCACGGTGCTAGAGAATTGGCAGCCTTCAACCAACTTCCCTGAGGAAGAAACTCAAGCAATTGCAGCGGCTCACCACAGTACCAGCACCATGGAGTCACGAATGGAGGAATTCTATACCTTCTACGTTGAGGAGAAGCTCCCGTACGAGTGCCTCCAAATGGTCACTCAGGATGACACAATCTCGACGAGCCACGCTCCTCTCAAAGCCTCATAGCAAGATGACGACCCCGAGATCATAGGTACGGGAGCAAAGGCGTAGAGCGTGGCACAGGAACACCATGACAGAGAAAAGGAGGGAATGCGGGCTACATAAAGCGAGGTAGTAGGGGGTGGCACGTCGAAGGAGGGTGGTGAGGTCCTTGCACCACCTCCTATCATGAAAACACCATATCAGTGGTGTGTACCTCCACCCCTCTTCCACCCGAAATAGCTCGACTTGGTGTTTGACTTGAGATGCCAAATGGCATACCATGTCTACCATGACACACTCATGAGCCAACGCATAGACATGATTTATGAGGCGTTCTCCAACACTCCAAAAAATCAAAGGTGTCCGACCTATGCAAGACTCTATACCCTACCAGCTCGGAATGGACAGCACAATGAAGACCTCAAAGGGTAATTTCTTGGCTAGGATTTCCTTCTACTTACGGTTAGATGCCCAAGCTCTAGTTAGGAGTTCAGTCAACTCAAACGCTTTACTATTTAGTTTCATTTTAGTTTCATTTTTCATGGACAATGCTCAAACTACATGTCGTCAACTTCCCTGGTTTCCTCCGAGCAGGACAGATGGTGGTATGCCTCTTTTGGACATGTTTATCCAAGGCTGCCAATTATTCTAGTTTCTACTAATCTGGGAGAACAGTTGGCATCCTCGGGACATATGTTTATTTTTTATTATGATATAATATAACATAATATAACAGGACCCACTCTCTTTTTACTTTAAAAAAAAACAAATCGTGCATATATGTATATATATAAGGATTCTAGAATGTACTAGGGAATATACCAGTTTTAACCCACTCATACAAAAGGGTCTATCCATTTAGAAGAAAGTGTAGAGTGTTGGAGAGATTGGGTGCAAAGTATGTATAAGTCGTCTCTTTTGACTCTTCATACTCGCTTTTTTGTGTACTCATGCTTCCACAATTTCTAGTCATCTACAGTTTCCTCTTCTATTAAACTCGTCTCTACACCTATATTTACACAAAATTGGTCCACAACACATTTCATAAATAAAGAAAAGTTACAACATGTAGTTATATATAATTTCGTTGAAGGTGACTTCTTCACCCAATCCTAGGTCTATCCCTCACTGATCTCCTTCAACCTCAATATCTCACCAAGGATTTAGACTATTGGCCAAGGGGAGCCATGAAGAAAGGCTCTAAACAAACCTAGGAAACTTAGACCTACAACTTGTAGAGAAATTATGAGCTTATCGAGGTCAAAATATTCACACTCGAAACCTTTATTATAGCCTCTTCCAAAGGTATGCCAATCTAATATTTTCCAACCTAAACTCCTCAAATTATACTAGGAAAAGGTGGTTAAGTTTGGTTGGGGACTTCATCCAAGACATACAAGTGTTTAAATCCCATGTATCATACTTGGGTATTGTAATTTATGTACATTTTATATATTTTACGGTACACTTTGTAGGTGACTGCTTGTTGCAATCTACTATGATGCGGGTACCCATGGGTTTCTTCAAGGAAAAATGAGAGTGCTCACGGGTTGCCTCAAAAGTGAAGGATAGGCATATGGAAAACCTTTATAAACAATAGCTAAGAGATATTAAAATCATGTTTGTTAATGCAAGGAAAGTGTGTATCTGGATTAATATCAATTTGGAATACTAATGACCAAATTGGTATTATAACATAAGGCCCCTAATATGTGACGTCACAAGGGAAGTTGATGGTCAAAATGCATTATCATTTAAAGAGAATATTTTGTATAGAACAAAATATAAATCCGATAGTCCCAAGATCATAAAATCAACTGCAAACATAATACAAGGTATTAGAGAGACAAATTTCCATAGAACAAAGGAGAGGTCCAATAGTCCCAAGATCATAAAATCACCTACAGACATAAGACAAGGTATAAAAAAACTCTCTTCCCTAAGATAATAATAATTGTATCTAATGCATGCATAACGACAGTATTTGAATGCATAATGAAAGAAAAATATAGGCTAAAAAATAAGTTATTATTTCCAAATGTCGCCCATGTTGAAATAGAAAAACAAAATTCACACTAGATACATATTAATATTAGATAAAGATATTTGTCCTTGCTTATTTTTCTTTTTGGAATTATCTTGCTTATACTCAAAACCATGTCCATCGTTGTCTTTTGGTTCTCTCTTGTTTGTGAATGTTTATCTAGTCCTTCAACAGTATAGTAGTCAATTTGACATATTCAACACCACCTAGTGCTTCCTGGTTTCCTCTTCCTTCTGAGATCCATAGGCTCAATGTCATTTGGAATTTGACCCTACTTATCACCAAAATTAAACCAAGATAGTAATGAAAAAATGAACAGATAGATACAAATCCCAACAAATAAATGACAGAGTATGCTCCAAAAAATAATACATAAATTAGTCATAACAAACTTAAATGATTACCATTTGGTGAAATCCATATTCACCTAGAAATCCTTGCATAGAAACACTAGAACCAAAGTTGGGACTCGGCTCACCAATCATCATGTTATTGGCTAATGTCCTAGGTCCATCTGGGGTTGGACCAAAGGAATGAAAAGGTGTCATCTTGTTTCCAACACCCATTAGATGTTGTCCAGGCTGGAAGGTATTATGCATTGTGCTAAAATGAAAGACAAAATATTTATTTCTTTGTTCATCAAAGACAAGTGGAATTCAACTAAAATCCTTTATAGTGTGTGAAAGGAAAGAAGTTACTCCAACTCCATATCCAAAACTTGTTGTTGGACCACCCATTGGACCACCTATTGGAACAATATTTGATCTACCTGATGATGGGACCATGTAATATNGGCAGCCTTCAACCAACTTCCCTGAGGAAGAAACTCAGGCAATTGCAGCGGCTCACCACAATACCAGCACCATGGAGTCACGAATGGAGGAATTCTATACCTGCTATGTTGAGGAGAAGCTCCCGTAGGAGTGCCTCCAAATGGTCACTCAGGATGACACAATCTCGACGAGCCACGCTCCTCTCAAAGCCTCATAGCAAGATGACGACCCCGAGAGCATAGGTACGGGAGCAAAGGCGTAGAGCGTGGCACAGGAACACCATGACAGAGAAAAGGAGGGAATGCGGGCTACAGAAAGCGAGGTAGTAGGGGGTGGCACGTCGAAGGAGGGTGGTGAGGTCCTTGCACCACCTCCTATCATGAAAACACCATATCAGTGGCGTGTACCTCCACCCCTCTTCCACCCGAAATAGCTCGACTTGGTATTTGACTTGAGATGCCAAATGGCATACCATGTCTACCATGACACACTCATGAGCCAATGCATAGACATGATTTATGAGGCGTTCTCCAACACTCCAAAAAATCAAAGGTGTCCGACCTATGCAAGACTCTATACCCTACCAGCTCGGAATGGACAGCACAATGAAGACCTCAAAGGGTAATTTCTTGGCTAGGATTTCCTTCTACTTACGGTTAGATGCCCAAGCTCTAGTTAGGAGTTCAGTCAACTCAAACGCTTTACTATTTAGTTTCATTTTAGTTTCATTTTTCATGGACAATGCTCAAACTACATGTCGTCAACTTCCCTGGTTTCCTCCGAGCAGGACAGATGGTGGTATGCCTCTTTTGGACATGTTTATCCAAGGCTGCCAATTATTCTAGTTTCTACTAATCTGGGAGAACAGTTGGCATCCTCGGGACATATGTTTATTTTTTATTATGATATAATATAACATAATATAACAGGACCCACTCTCTTTTTACTTTAAAAAAAAACAAATCGTGCATATATGTATATATATAAGGATTCTAGAATGTACTAGGGAATATACCAGTTTTAACCCACTCATACAAAAGGGTCTATCCATTTAGAAGAAAGTGTAGAGTGTTGGAGAGATTGGGTGCAAAGTATGTATAAGTCGTCTCTTTTGACTCTTCATACTCGCTTTTTTGTGTACTCATGCTTCCACAATTTCTAGTCATCTACAGTTTCCTCTTCTATTAAACTCGTCTCTACACCTATATTTACACAAAATTGGTCCACAACACATTTCATAAATAAAGAAAAGTTACAACATGTAGTTATATATAATTTCGTTGAAGGTGACTTCTTCACCCAATCCTAGGTCTATCCCTCACTGATCTCCTTCAACCTCAATATCTCACCAAGGATTTAGACTATTGGCCAAGGGGAGCCATGAAGAAAGGCTCTAAACAAACCTAGGAAACTTAGACCTACAACTTGTAGAGAAATTATGAGCTTATCGAGGTCAAAATATTCACACTCGAAACCTTTATTATAGCCTCTTCCAAAGGTATGCCAATCTAATATTTTCCAACCTAAACTCCTCAAATTATACTAGGAAAAGGTGGTTAAGTTTGGTTGGGGACTTCATCCAAGACATACAAGTGTTTAAATCCCATGTATCATACTTGGGTATTGTAATTTATGTACATTTTATATATTTTACGGTACACTTTGTAGGTGACTGCTTGTTGCAATCTACTATGATGCGGGTACCCATGGGTTTCTTCAAGGAAAAATGAGAGTGCTCACGGGTTGCCTCAAAAGTGAAGGATAGGCATATGGAAAACCTTTATAAACAATAGCTAAGAGATATTAAAATCATGTTTGTTAATGCAAGGAAAGTGTGTATCTGGATTAATATCAATTTGGAATACTAATGACCAAATTGGTATTATAACATAAGGCCCCTAATATGTGACGTCACAAGGGAAGTTGATGGTCAAAATGCATTATCATTTAAAGAGAATATTTTGTATAGAACAAAATATAAATCCGATAGTCCCAAGATCATAAAATCAACTGCAAACATAATACAAGGTATTAGAGAGACAAATTTCCATAGAACAAAGGAGAGGTCCAATAGTCCCAAGATCATAAAATCACCTACAGACATAAGACAAGGTATAAAAAAACTCTCTTCCCTAAGATAATAATAATTGTATCTAATGCATGCATAACGACAGTATTTGAATGCATAATGAAAGAAAAATATAGGCTAAAAAATAAGTTATTATTTCCAAATGTCGCCCATGTTGAAATAGAAAAACAAAATTCACACTAGATACATATTAATATTAGATAAAGATATTTGTCCTTGCTTATTTTTCTTTTTGGAATTATCTTGCTTATACTCAAAACCATGTCCATCGTTGTCTTTTGGTTCTCTCTTGTTTGTGAATGTTTATCTAGTCCTTCAACAGTATAGTAGTCAATTTGACATATTCAACACCACCTAGTGCTTCCTGGTTTCCTCTTCCTTCTGAGATCCATAGGCTCAATGTCATTTGGAATTTGACCCTACTTATCACCAAAATTAAACCAAGATAGTAATGAAAAAATGAACAGATAGATACAAATCCCAACAAATAAATGACAGAGTATGCTCCAAAAAATAATACATAAATTAGTCATAACAAACTTAAATGATTACCATTTGGTGAAATCCATATTCACCTAGAAATCCTTGCATAGAAACACTAGAACCAAAGTTGGGACTCGGCTCACCAATCATCATGTTATTGGCTAATGTCCTAGGTCCATCTGGGGTTGGACCAAAGGAATGAAAAGGTGTCATCTTGTTTCCAACACCCATTAGATGTTGTCCAGGCTGGAAGGTATTATGCATTGTGCTAAAATGAAAGACAAAATATTTATTTCTTTGTTCATCAAAGACAAGTGGAATTCAACTAAAATCCTTTATAGTGTGTGAAAGGAAAGAAGTTACTCCAACTCCATATCCAAAACTTGTTGTTGGACCACCCATTGGACCACCTATTGGAACAATATTTGATCTACCTGATGATGGGACCATGTAATATNTAAGCCATAGTAAATAAGACTAATTTTGGAAAGTATATAATGGATCACCTTGAATATGGAAAGAAATATGGAAAATATGAAAAATGAAAATAAATATATGGGGAATAATAAGGAAAATGGTTTAGTGTGGAAAATGGTAAGATGAATATGAAAGTAATGAGACAAATAGGAAAAAAAACTAAGTATAAAAAAAGAGAATGAATAGAGGTGAAGGGAAAGGAGAGGAGAGAACATGTCACTTAGAACATTTTTCATATTTTTTCTAGTAAAACCTCCATTGGACTTATGGACAGAAGTATGCGTATCTTGGTCATGGAGACTCTGATTTTGATTCCGTAAAATGCATGGTGAAGATGATACTGAGGGATATGAAATGTACACATAATAGTTCAAAAATATTCATCTTCCAATATCATTTTTTATTATTATTCCAAGAGAGGGAATATATATATAGGTGACCAAATTTTGGTCAACAAGGCTTTAGATCAACGAACACACAAAGGAAGGCTTGTAGATCAACAAAAACATGAAGGCCAATGTGTTAACTCCAAGATCTACACCAAAACATTTCTTCTAACTTATTTGTGTAACCCTTTGCTTTTGTTTCCCAATTCTTGGTGATTTTCTTCATGTCTTCTAATTTATATTGGGAATCAACCTATCAACATAAGAAAACATTCAAATGTATAAAATATTAAAATGCTCAAGAAAAAAATAAAATTATGACATATGAGATCCCATTCAAGGTACTTGAAACATATTCAAATTAAATAATCATTAAAATGATTTGGATAACATACCTCCCTTGATTGCAACTCATCCATCATTATGTTTTTCTAATACCTGCAGTGCCAAATCATTCAACCTCCATAAATATCTATAAAATGAATACAACTCATATTGGTAGCATTATTTAATCTAAGATGCATTTTTATGAGAATATCACAACATACCTTGACAATGCTTCCAAATACCTTATAAGACTTCTTTCTGGACTAGCCCCTCATCATCCTAGATTCAAACATGGATTTACTTGATGAGAACAAACTAAAAACGCGATAGATATATAACTAAATAGAACTCTTGAATAAGTTCCTATTGGTTTCAAGAATAATTTATTGAATCCGTATAATCTTGGAGAAAACCTCCCTCGATTTGAAGGAGCAACAACAAAGTCAACATTGACTATGTTGTTGCTCCGTTCGATTGAGGAATGTTTGCTCCAAGATTGAACGACTCAAATAAATTATTCTCTACTGAACAGGTCCATCCACGTGAAGGTGGAAGCTACTATGGAATGTAGTATTCCAAATATAAAATAGTATATAGAACAAAAATATTTTAGCTAGAAATGGCAGAGAAACAATAATATAATCAAAACAATACCAAAATAATACCAGAATAACACCAAAAAGAGCACTTTGATTAGTGATAGTAAAGTTCACTTGCATCTTTGAGGGGGAAACCTCCAGCAGAGCAGAGATCTATTACAATAATATCCAAGAAAAGATTTCTCATACCCTCTACTTCTATTTATACTAAATATATCTATCCATAAGAACAATCTAGATGAAGATCCTTCTAGAAGTGAAAGCTTCTATTAGGTCTTCTTACATTTGACTTATTCTTCCTTATTGATAGGCCTTATTAATATTGGCCTTTATTACATGGAATTATATTATTATACCTATGTGAGGGGTTAGGGAGGTTAGTTCCCTAACATGCCTCCCCCTTGAAGAACAACCTTGTCCTGAAGGCTTCAGATGAGGGAATTGTTGTAGAATGGTGGTCGTCTCCCAGGTGGCATCTTCTGGAGGTGTATCTTTCCATTGGATTAGCACTTCCTGGATGTTGCGCTAGCAGAGACAACGCTCTCTCTGGGAAAATACTTCTTATGGATGCAACCAT
Source organism: Picea glauca (assembly GCA_000966675.3). NCBI lineage: Eukaryota > Viridiplantae > Streptophyta > Pinopsida > Pinales > Pinaceae > Picea > Picea glauca. Next base: position 45,428 of record JZKD02S2127122.1, read on the forward strand.
ATGGAACCTTCTTCATCCAACTCAGGGAGACTAGTTTGAATTTGGGGGTCCACGTGTGGAACCCCACATAAAGAGTACGTGGGGGTCCACGCATTGAGAAATGGTGATGCCATGTGTGGTGGCCTTGTGACATAGTAAATAGGCGTCAGTAACGCAAGGAAGGTGCCACACATCTTGCCTGTGTGTTTCAGGTTGACAGGTATCCCTCTAGGAGTGGTCGATAACTGGAACCTAGAGACCTTTGAGCTAGAGTTGTGAGCCGTTGATCTGGGGAGTCCATTGAGAACCCCTCCCAACCATCCAATCAACTAGTGGAAGGATTTTCATATAGAACATCGGAGAAGCCCTACTCTGGGAGAACGAGAGTGATAAGCGGGTGAAACCCCCAAATTCTGAAGTCACGAAGCGACGAGGACTTTTTGCATTGTAGTTCAAGGTTGATCTGAAATTTTTTCTCTCTCCCATACATAGGATTCATTGAATGCAAAGTGATCTATTTCATTCTCATCCATGCATTGTTGGGTCAGAGTCA
>JZKD02S2127144.1:28676-45959 GCA_000966675.3 Picea glauca
GTGGTGTGCACAGATGTGTGTAAGGAGGGACTGGGAGGAGTTCTCAGCCAAGAGGGATTTGTAATCTGTTATGAATCCCGAAAGCTGAAAGAGCATGAAAGGAATTATGCCACTCATGATTTAGAGATGGCAACAATTGTCCACACATTGAGGAAATGGAGACATTACCTCATGGGAAGGAGATTCAAATTGAGAACAGACCACAATGGTCTGAAGTATTTATTTGATCAGCGTACTTTAAATGACAGGCAAACCAGATGGCTGGAGTTTCTGTGTGAATATGACTTTGATATCAAGCATATCAAAGGGAAAGAAAATAAGGTGGTTGATGCACTTAGCAGAAAAGTGCATGAATTACATGCTACAACCATTAGCATGCACATGACTGAGATTAAGGATAGAATTTTGGAAGCTACAAATGTTGATCTGCAGTACAGAGGTCTGGTAGCAAAGCTACAACAGCGTGAGAGACCACAGACCCAGAGAAGTTACACCTTGGGAACTGATGGCTTACTTCTGTATAAAAACAGAGTGTATGTACCCAATGTCCAAGAATTGAAGCTGGAAATTGTAAAAGAAATGCATAACATGGATTATGCTAGACATCCTGGATATCAGCAGACTATGGCAGCAGTCAAAAGAAATTACTTTTGGTCGGGTCTGAAGAAAGAAATCATTGAATACATCGCCAGATGTATGGAGTGCCAAAGAGTTAAGGCTGAGCATAGGCACCCAACGGGGTTGCTGCAGCCTTTACCCATTCCTGAGTGGAAATGGGAAGTGGTGACAATGGATTTTATCACAGGATTGCCTAGAACAAGCAAGCAGCATGATTCAATCATGGTGGTGGTGGACAAGCTTACAAAAGCTGCCCATTTTATTCCACTGAAAACCACTTAGAAGGTAGCAGATGTTGTTGATATCTTCTTAAAAGAAGTGGCATGCTTGCACGAAATTCCTAAGACAATTGTGTTTGATAGGGACCTGGAATTCACCTAGAATTTCTGGAAAGGACTATTTAAGGGATTCAGAACAAATCTGAACTTTAGTACAATGTATCATCCTAAGTCTGATGGTCAGACAAAAAGGGTGAATAGAGTAATAGAAGACATACTGAGAATGTATGTGATGGATAAACCATCAAGGTGGGAAGACTACCTGCATTTGGTAGAATTCGCCTACAATAATGGGTATCATACATCGTTGAAGATGAGCCCATTTGAAGCACTTTATGGAAGAAAGTGCAACACTCCAGTGAGCTGAGATAATCCAGCTGACAGAGCAGTAGTTGGGCCTGAGCTTCTCAAAGAGATGGAAGACCAAATGATAAGAATTAAACAGAATCTAAAAGTTGCCCAGGACGGGCAAAACAAGTTACGCTGATAGTAACAGAACCCATAGAGAATTCAAAGTGGGTGACCACATCTTCCTAAAAGTGAAAACTAACAGGAGTTCCCTAAAGTTGGGAAGTTGCGCCAAGTTGGTAGCAAGATTTTGTGGGCCGTTTGAAATCCTTGAAAGGATTGAGCCAGTTGCATACATGCTTGCATTACCTGCATCTATGACTGTACATAATGTGTTTCATGTTTAACTGCTTAAGAAATATATACATGATGCTAATCATGTTATTGATTGGAATGTGATTCAGGTGGAACCAGAAGGTGTCCTGCAAGTGCATCATGTGCGCATATTGGACAAAAAAGAAAACAGCTCTGGAATCGAGCTATAGATATTTTAAAGGTCCAGTGGACCTATTATGGTCCTGAGGATGCAACATGGGAGCATGCAGATGCTATGCAAGCAGAGTACCCACATATTTTTGAAAATTTTGAAAATCTTGCAGAGACAGTGCTTTAAGGTTGCACTAAGGACAATGCAGAAATAAAGGGAGGGGGATTGTAGTGTCCCCAAGATCGATCCCTTTGTAAGTATGATGTATGAAATGAATTGTAAATATGTGTTATAGGTTGGTGAGCCAAGTTTGTATAAGCCAATGGGCTTATGTGATTTTTAGGCTAGAGAGCCTAAGGGTTAGAGGCCAAGGGCCTGATTTTGTACATGTATGTATGCAACACATTAATAAAATATAAACATTGCCGCGTGCAGATTGACCACGGTGAATGAGTGATGGGGGATTGAGATTCCACAGAGTGGGCAAGGAATTAGGGGCTGGAAGGTGGGGAAAGGGGCTAAGTGTTGAGCCTATGGGCTTAAGCCTTGGGAATAATATTTTATTATTATTCCAAAGAACATGTGCATTTTATGTTTTTTTATCCTAAGTTCCTGGCAAGGGGAAAACGTGCAAAGGGGATTCATGTTGATGGAACGCATGCAGTTCCAAGGGTGACAAGTGTCAACCCTAGTGCATGCAAATAAAATGGCCAAGATGAGCCATGAGAGGGGTTCCTCCTCCAATCGACCCCCGACTTCCTGAGGTGAACTGGTCTGACCTCTGTAGAGAAACCCTCGTGCATCTGCTGAACCAAAAGGCGTGTATCTATGTTCGTTCTAGGATAACCGGTACATCCTCTGTCTGAATAGTTCAACCCTGTGTTGACCCCTGTGTGGATTTTTTGTCATGCGTCCCTGAGAACTAGAGCGTGAGTCTATCCCAAGTTGTCGGATTGAGAAATAAGAAGTGACCTGCCATTGTTGAACCTGTTGGAAAGCCCATGTCTATTTTTCTCATGGGTTGTTGTGGCCACACAGTGTTGGACTGTGTGTGGCTTGTTGGCTAGTTGTGCAACACTCCCTCCCGATGAGAGAGGTGATTGAGGTTGGAAGAACAGGTGGCTTGGACTGTGAGCGACTCTCTCTAGGTGAGAAAGTGCGCAGAGGAAGGAGAGAACTTTTGGAAGGAACCATTTAGCTGCCACATAGATCGGGGACTTCCGGTCCGGTCTGTTGCTATAACCCAAGGCAAGGGAGGTTAGCGGACGAAGGACTGTCTAGGTGATAGAGAAGGTGTATACTCCTGGGGTGGAACATGGATGTGGGGAAGGAGAGTCTGTGGGCAGTGAGCATGAGTGGTTCCTGGGAGAGAATTCCTTCCTTGTGATTGTGTTTTTTCCCTGTAGCCTCAACCTAGCCTAGGATTCCCTGCCTTGGGGGTGGATCTTAGTCCCAGCACGTGGGTGACCCACTACTGAGCTGACAAGCAGTGTGGTCTAAGGCTGGGAGGTTCATGGAAGGATTGCACTTGGTTGGTGAAACTGCCACTGTTTCAAAGATAAGTACCAGATGATGCTTTAATTATGTTTTTGTATCCCTGTGTATTATACTTATCATGTATTATGTTGTGCATTTGGATTAATGTTATTGCCATGGATTATTTATGTTAGTAATAATTCTTATGCTTACTCTGAGCTTAAATGTATTTCTTGCTTAAATGCATGTGGATTATATAATGCCTGTATGAGTTATGTAAAAGTGGTGTTACAATTTGGTATCAGAGCAAGTAAGCATTGGTAACAGAAAAAGTGGCGTTACAATTTGGTATCAAAGCGAGTAAGCCTTGGTAGCAGAAAAAGTGGCGTTACAGTGGTGGACTAGAGGGGCATGCCAATGCTGGATATGAGGTCAAGGCTAGGTCGGGGAGCGGTCCAGGAGCATAGCCGAGAGAATTCCTCTGAAGATCGAACCATTTGACTTGACAAGCCCATGGCGAGGACAGAGGTGGAAGGACGCCTTGGTCTAGTGAGGACTAAGTGGAGGAAGGAAATGAGGAGATGAGCGGAGGAGCACCTATGTTTTGGTACCATAGGGAACCTCTCTTCGGCTTCCATCAAAGGCGAGGCATAGCTTGACAAACGAGAGGTAGAGGCAGGGATTTGAATAGGAAGAACCAGGTAGGCACCAGGGAAAATGAAAGAGTACAAAAATTGTTGGAAGGGGAGGGAAATAGAAGACAATTGGGGGGATGGGTGTTTCCATAAGAGGGATGATGGAGAGTAAAGGCACACGAGCACAGGAGGATCAGGTAGTGTACCAGTGTCATAGCCATGTCGGGAAGCCATCTCTAAGCGTGCTGGAGCATTTAGTTAAGAGTGCAGTGAAATGGATGTGTGCAACAACCATAAGGTGGTATTAAAGACCGAAGGGAGAAACATGTGGCGTCACGTGGGTTGAGGTGAAGTGGTGGGTGTTGAGTTCCTTGTTAGATGTGTGAAGCACACTAACACCCCATCCAAGTGATAACAACCTTACAACTTACTTTATTATAGTTGAAACAATTAGTAATATTACACATATTTACACACACACACACACACACACACACACATATATATATATATAATTCATAAACTATTTTACTTTTATTAAAACTTTATAAAATGTTAAAGCCCCTCTTCACATGACACACAAGGTAAGTCAACAGTGTCAAACAATACACTCTATCACACATTGTTCTACACCCTAAAGACCCCAAAGACCATAATAAATCCATTTAAATCCCTACCATCATTATACATTTCTCAAGTTACCTCTATCAAAACAATTGTTCTTTCAATCTTAAATAAACAAGAGTTGCATGGCAGCATAGTCCCTGCCAGGTAAGATCGAAATTTGAAAATGAAAATTGGAAGTTTTAAAATGAGAATATTAATGGTTTTTGAAACGAAATTAACTAATTAGACCCGAGAAAGAAAATTGAGATTTGTATAATCTCGGTTTACATCAAAAGCGTTACAGAGATCTCCATATGCTTCATTAATTTTATCATTATTTTACATGTGAGATGTCGTGTATTTGCATCTAAAGCATCACAAAGGATCTCTGGTACTTATATTAAAATTACTTCTAACATAACCACCCAAAGAATTTGATTAACTAATTCTGTGAGCTACTATACAAAGATAGATAGGTTAGGATGTTAACAAGAAGTTGTCAATGGTGATAGGTAGTCAACATGACATATGATGGCTACTATCAATTAGTTGAGGGTATATCTGACCCTTGAGTTTGAACAAGACATGAATTCAAATAATGAGATTGGTTGGGTTGCAATTTGTCGATCATTCTATGTCTATGTTGACTGTATGTATACATTTGAGGTAAGCATGAAAGGGGCAACTAATTTGGTCTAATGTGAAGACTGAAGTATTCTATTTAGATGTATCATGTATGAGGCCTGACATTAGTCTGCAACAAAATTGTCACCAATGTGATAAATGACTGGTTGTTATAAAGGAATTATTAAGTTTGAATAGATGAGAATATATATTTAAAGTTACAGGTTAGACTGTGCCAATTAAGGTAGTTCTTGCATTATTCCATGGACTATTATTTCTGAAATTTAGTTTGATCTACTGATATGTCAAAATTTAGTTTGAACTACCCATAAGTTGGGATTGTTGGAATTTCAATCTTCATATTTAGATCATGTATTTTTGCTTAAGTTTGTTGGAATATTTTAATGTTTATCTGCGTTGAATTTCGATTGAAGGAACCACATGTGTCGCATCCATATGGGATCGATACCGATGACTTATGTCCTTGATGGTCTTACTGAAAAGACAAGAACCGACCCATACACACACACACACACACACAGAGACCTTGTATCATTATTTGAGTTTACGAATGCTTAGTGCTCAAAGCACCACACCTGGTATCTTGGCTTGCTTCTTATATGTTGTTCTTATGGGCTATGATATGATTTGAGTTAATATTTAATGTGCGTGAATTAATAACACTCCAACAAAGTTATGCGCAGTTTTTGATAAGGATAATTAAAGTACCCACTTCCACTGTATGGATTGGGGAAGGCATGTGTTGCCCAAAGTGTTTTCATCACTTGCAAATAAAAAATATTTTGTGTTAGGTTGAGGATCTGCAAGGGAAAAGGTTTGGATGAAGGTGTTATGGATTTGCAAGGTGTGTTGCGGATTGGCAAGGCATCTACAATGTCATTTGTGGATGAGGGCCAATAGTAAATCAACAATAAAGTATTATGGTGGAAGTAATCACCTGCAATGCAGGTTTGGGGACTGCAACTATTCATTAACTCTGGCGGCTGCTACTAAAAATTGAAGTGTTGTGTTCAATTTCCATTTCTCCCAGTGTCGGTATCATACATGTATAAAGGGAATGCCAAGGCTTTGTGACATATGGGAGAATTTGGTGAGATCTCTCACAAAACCTCTACAATCCTTTTATACATGTATGCCTCATTTACAGTTGGGTTACAAAAACTGTGATAAATAGCAGTTTGCCACCATAACTAATATAGACTCTGGGGATAATGGAAAATAAACTCAACTATTCAATTTCCAATAGCAACTGCAAGAGGTAGTGACTAACTGATGTCCTCCTCAAATGTTCCATCGCAAGCAGTGCTTACTTCAAAGTTCAAATGCAATACTGTTATTGCAGATATACTATTGGCCTACATCCACAGACGCCTTGGCAATCCCCAAAGAACCTTCAAGTTGACATGTTCCCTTGTGGATTCTCCACCTCCCACAAAGCAATTTTGAGGGTGTCGAAGACTTGTGAATAATGGATGCATACCACAATACAATACAGTACTTCAGTAACATAGACTCTCTTCTCATGACCTACTATTATATCCTTTGTTCCTATAACCTACAGTTACATCCTCTGTTCCTATAACCTACAGTTACATCCTTTGTTCCTAAAACCTACAGTTACTAGGGTTTAAGTTACTGCATGAAATCGATTAACAGGTAGGCTACTACTGAAATCTACTTTAACATGACCTGTGAACAGGAATCAGAAAGGCAATCCATGGACCATCATTTTACAAAATAACACAGCTACTGGCATCAACTCAGCTCCCCATTCCACTTACATGTTTACCATGTGCTAAACCCCCACTTAATGGGTCAAAAATTAAGTCTGAAATTTTGTTACACACGCCATGAGAACTAGTCCCTAAGAGCAATCAGAAGGTGTGAAGGCTGATGAAGAAAAGATCCAAGCTATAGTCGAGTGGCTGACCCCCAAGAGTGTTGCAGACTTACGGAGTTTCCATGGACTCGCCACCTTCTATCAACGGTTCATCAGGAACTTCAGTAGCCTGATAGCTCCAGTTACCAACTACTTGAAGCAACAACGATTCGAATGGACACAAGAAGCTAACGATAGCTTCGAATTGATCAAGCATAAGTTGACCAAAGTTATGTTCGATTATTATAACGATCACAATTTCCATGATAGGCATGGTTGTTAATCTTGCCTTCCTCGATCTGTAAATAAATCCCTCCCAACGTATCGGGGCCTCCCAGGCAGCGAATGAGGTTTTATAGTAAAACCCACAAATTTTAGCAACTATAAGATTTGGCTCCTTAATATCAGTGTATACTATAATTGAATTGAATCGTTCAAAAACATAATCAAATTTTCACTATTTAGCGAGATCCCATCAATTTTTGGATCAGGAAAAGGAAATTGAGTTTACCAGGAAAATCCCAGGGCTCTAATTTGTAAAGGTCGACCTCGGAAATAACCTCGAGTTCTGTTGCTTTGAGGCCATGATTGAGTTTTTCGTAGGATGGAACCTGAAACCTGGAGATAAAGCAAACATTCCCATGGACAAGGAAAGGGTATCAATGATCCCCTCTACGAATTATTAAACTTTCTATCGAGCCTTGCAAGAGAAACCAAAATCCAATCCCTCATATTCACAAACAAACAAAGACATCGTAGGGCTCTGCTCTGCACTCATCTCTCTTATTTTCTCTTCTGGTGTTGATAATAATATCTCCGCCCCCCTACTATTTGTATGTCTCTCTCCCAACCCCAACCGATTACGATGATGGATATGTACACGAATGTCTCTCCACCCATCCCAAACGACATACGATGACGAATATGTACAACGTCCATATTTGTAAAATAAAGGCCAATGAAAATTGGACCAGATATTTATGCACACATGTCGCTCTTCATTGCTTGTTGGGACCAGTCCAAGGGTCTGTATTTCGAATGGATAGCTTCATCGAATTTGTCGCTCTCCCATTGAACCAATTAGGGATATGTTGATGAACCTTCCCATCAATAGACCCATGTTTGTATTTCACAATAACATGTTGAGTAGACGGGACCATCCATGTGTTAAATGCATTAAATGCAATGGTAAATGCACGCCGCCACTGCGGCAATAGCAGCTCAATATTGACAGCCAATAATATTTAAGAAAAATGTTATTTTACTATTTATTTTAATTCAATTTAAATTATTATTCAGATTGCGGTATGTTTAACCATTACAAATGCTAAAAAATCAAAGTCAAAAGTAATACTAATAGAAAGTCAACGATGAACTCATCACTATAGTCCCAGGCCTTTGGCAGGGACTAATAAATATATATAATATTTATCTATTATCACATCATATGTAATCTTCGTTTATATCTCCCAAAAGTAGCATGGTTTTTTAATTAAGAAAATGTTAAGCATAAGGTGATAATTTTTTTAATTTATGTCAAACTTTTTCGTCTCCCAAAAAGTAACATGGTGCTTCGTTTAAAAAATGTTATACATAAGGTGATAATTTAGTTAATATTATACATTTCTCAAGTTACCTCTATCAAAACAATGGTTCTTTCAATCTTAAATAAATAAATATATATAAAATATCTATCTATTATCACATCATATGTTGACATCTTCGTTTATATCTCCCAAAAGTAGCATGGTTTTAATTAAGAAAATGTTAAGCATAAGGTGATAATTGTTTAAGTTTATGTCAAACTTTTTCGTCTCCCAAAAAGTAACATGGTGCTTTGTATAAAAAATGTTAAACATAAGGTGATAATTTAGTTAATATATTTTTAAATTTATTAAGCTAATGTCAACCTTTCTCATCTCCCACGTAACAATGTCCTTTATTAAGAAAATGTTTTTTTCCAACAGTAGATGTCGCGGGAAACTCACTTGATACTTCCCCACTTCGTGAATGATATGAGGTGCTAAACCGCAACTCCAGGGACACAAGGCTAGAATCCGTGACATCTCCCCAAACCGGAAGAGTATATACACGTCTTACCGATTACGCTATCCCATGGGACTAGATTGAGAAAATGTTAATTGTAAAGTGATAATTTAGTTTAATATAATTTTAAATCCATTAAGTTTGGGTTCGTTAAAACATGATAAATTGAAAAGTGCATTGGTTTCTTTCAATTTAAAAAAAAAAAAAAAAATTACATATATTACAAGAAAAACACTAGTTAAAGTAGAGGTTTTGATGAAATCATTTTTCCTTGTTTCATTTTTAGTGGAATTAGGTAAATAAAGGTTTTAGCATTTTTTTGGTTGGTGCCCTTAAACCATCATAGTGTATCGATGTACTTTAATATCACATGCATCGGTGTTCCATGACTACAATGACTATGAGTGCATTGGAGCAACAATATGCTAAAATGATATCGATGTTCCACTTTGGTCAAGGTGCATTGGTACTTCACATTGATGTAGATGCACCAATTTAGACTGATGCACACTAAAGTGCAAAAACCTAAAAATATATTAGTGTTTCACTTTGGTCTAAGCGTATTAATGCTTCACGTTGGTCTAGGAGCATTGGTGTTCCATGCCCAATGTGCACTAGAGTGCCAATAATTCAAAAAGACATTGATGCTTTACTTCGATCAAGGAGCATCAATGCTCCTTTTAACTATGGAAGCATCAACACTTCTCTATGGTAAGCATTGGGGCTCCTCCTTCATACATGGAAAGCACTAGTGCTCCTAATACACTTAAACACCAAATAATAATTGATATTTCTTTTAACTTATTCCAAGTGGCAAGGAAAATCTCAAGACAAGTCATAAGAGGAGGAAAAAACAATGGTTTGTTTCTTTTCTTATTTCACATTAGATGATCTGGGAATTGTCGTGGATATTCCACTGGAGCAGTTTGTCACAACAAATCTAACAAACAATTGTAATCTTTATTATTAAGGTTATTTTCCTTTAGATATTAGACTCTTGATTAATAGTTTTCTTCTTAAAAAAAACATATGAGATAGTTAAAATGCGAAAAATAAAGAACATAAATAAATACGCACACCATCCACAAATAAACACAAGATATGACCTGGGAAACCCACTACGGAAGAAAAACTAGCTAGAAGGTGAGGTTTCTTTGCTCTCTTTTCTCTAGTATAGAAATTAATGATGCAAGTACAAAGAAAGAGGCACTCTTTGTGGAGTTTCCTTTGACCTGTAGCTTGTATGGCTGCTACAAAATCTCTCCTCCTCTGTTATGTTCACATAATACTACTCTCATATGTTTTTCTTAGCTTTGGAACATGATACAATGCAAAGAATGGAACCCCTTCTTCCCCTAGTCACTTGATATTTAACATAGCTCAATAGTCATCTAGGGGTAGGTTTTCTACTTCCTCAACCCTCAATTGTGAAGGAGTTTTGAACCTTCTAGAATCTTTTTGAAATTACATACGTGGCTAKCCCCATATGCATGAGTAGTGGGGGGTGACGTGGCATCCTCTCATACCATGGTGGTCAACATGATAGGTCGGTTAAGTTTTAATGTTGTTATTATGTTATTTTCAATTTACTAGAGAATTCCAAAACAACAACATAAAGAGGATCACTGAAAGAAACACAATCATAAGGTACGCAACATTTTATCCTGGGAAACCCTCATGGAGGAGAAAACCCAACAAAAAATTCCTCAATAATAGATTGACAATACAATGCTAAGACTAAGACCAAACCACCAAGAATAAACTAGGACTGAGCATGCACCTCTTTTCTCCTTCTTCTTGCAACTGCAGCTTCCTTCAAAAGATACGCACTAGAAGTGTGAGTGAGTGAACAAATGAGGCGTCATCCTCACTTATAAATACTAATGAGGAGGTGCTAGGGTTATGTCTCTTCACTTAGTAGGGCCGAATTCTTCCAAGAGTGGTTAAAACCACTTTATAAACCCTAGGGGGCGAATTTACAAATACCAACATATAAATATGGTTTAACCAATCCACAAAAGTGGATTTGGTCATATACAAGACCCGACATGGTCAATCCACAAAAGGGGATTTGATCTATAAGATAATAACTCAAATATAATTAGAATATTCTTCGAAGTTACAATATTTCAACACTCCCCCTTAACGAGAATGGTATTCTACTGACATAACGCAATACAACATCATTAGGAGAGAGAGAGGGAAGCAACATCATGAGCATCTGGAACACTGACTGGCATATCTACAAATCATCAGAAGTTTTTCTCATCATAAATAACATCATAGTTCATAGCATGGAGTTGGAGCATCATCATCATCATTTGCATCACCATCAATTAGCATAAAACTAAAACAACAATATCACCAACTCGAGGCCGGTATACCATCATCAACAACATGAGGTTGATACAACAACATCATCATCAACACGAGGTTGAAACAACAACATCGTCAACACGAGGTTGAGACAACAACATCATCATCATATGGCAACAAAATGAGGCATGTGCAACAACAACATTTTGTGGTACTCTGACAGACCATCCTTACCGGACCTTCGGGATTTTCCCAAGAATCAAAAGATTCCCTATGATATAAAATCCTAACAAGCTATCATGTGGTACTCTTCTAGACCGTCCTTATCAGACCTTCAGGATCTACCTAGGAATCAAAAGATTCCCTAGGATATAAAATCCTAACAGAGCTACCACTACTGACCACAGCTAGCATATACATGCACAGGTACTCTAATAGACCGTCCTTACCAGACCTTCGAAATCTATCCAGGGATGATCAATCCCCTAGGATATAAAATCCTAATGAAGTTACTCGTTGTTGGTTAGGATACCATAGGATCATCAACATCACTCCCCCTTTCGAGGGAGGTCCTTTCAGACAACACCAAGCTTTTTTCAGAAGTACTCAAACTTCACACGAGATAGAGGCTTGGTCAACACATCTGCAACCTGCTCATCTGTGCCAACATATTGGAGCTTTACAACTCCCCTTTGCACCATATCATGAAAGTAGTGATATTAGATCTCTATGTGCTTCGACTTATCATGGAACATTGAGTTCTCTGTCATCTTTATGCAACTCTTGTTATCACATAGAATCACGATGGCTTCCATCTTCAAATCGAATAGACCTACCAGCAACTTCCGAAGCCATATGGCTTCACAAATGGCGGAACATGTTGCAATGTATTCCGCTTCCGCCGTGTTGAGAGAAATACTGGATTGCTTCCTTCTTTCCCATCAAGTCGTGGCTGATCCCAGACTGAAACAACATCTTGAAGTTCTATTTCTATCAGAAGCACTTCCAGCCCAATCTGAATCAGTATAACCATTCAGTCTGAAGTCATGATCTCTAGTATAACAAAGACCATAATCCAACGTATCCTTAAGGTATCTCATCACATGCTTTGCAGCTACAAGATGAACACGTCTAGGCTCTACCAGATACTGACTCAAGGTGTTCACAGCAAAGCATATATCTGGCCTAGTATTTGTGAGATACATCAACGAGCCAATAATTTGTCTATATAGAGTAGCATCAACCAATTCTGATGAAGTATCAACCATGACCTTCAACTTTGTTTCCATGGGTGTGTTCATGGATTTACATTCCAACATGTCAAATCTCTTCAGTATTTCAACTGCATACTTCCCTTGGTTAAGAAAGAGCTTCTCTGGGATCTTCCAAACTTTAAGACCTAAGAAATAATGCATCAGGCCTAGGTCTTTCATATTGAACTCTATAGCGAGCTTCTACTTGCAATCTGTGATGAGCTTTTCTTCTCCAGTCAAGAATAAATCATCCACATATAGTAGTAATATAACTGGTTCATCATTCATAACCTTGAAGTAAGAGTTAGGATCAACTTTACTCTTGGTAAATCCCAAGCTCGACAAGAAACTATCAATTCTTCCATACCAAGCTCTAGGAGCTTTCTTCAACCTGCAGACATGAGTCTTTCTATCTTCAACTTCAAACCAAATTTTCACATCACATTCTACAAACCTAGTACACTTTCTCAGTTGTAACTTAATCTGCTCAATCATGTGCTAGCTCTATGTGCTTTCTATAAATCACTATCTGTGTCATTGTCTGAGAGTATCTCCTCTACTCTCTCTGCAACTGTTCCTTTTGGAACCGAGACTCTGCACCTGCAATTGCTATTTCTGAAGCTGAGAATGAGTTGCTCTAGTCTCACTATAGTTGCTAAAATTTGAGAGTAGATCCTTTATTTTATCATGGCAACAACTTTATTTGAGAGTGGCTCAATAACTAATACTGAAGGTAGATTTTCCTCTTTCAATCTCAAATACAGGGACTGCTTCCCTTGAATCTCATACTGTATCAGAATCATGGTTGTTCTGGTTGTCTTCACAAATACTTGAACTATTTATTCGATTACTGGAGTAAGTGTCTCATCATAGTATTCTCTCTGGGAGAATCCTCTAGACACAAATCAGGATTTGTACTTCTTTATACTATTATATGCAACATGCTTGATTTGTTAGATCAATCTTGTTAGTCACCATTGCCTTCCTTTCTAGTCTCAAGGAAAAATCCATATCCCATTCCTTCTAACTAGCTTCCTTCTTTGTCACTGAAATAAAGGAATCTTCTCAGGAGATTTCATGTCTCCTAGAGGTCTCTGAAGCTATGAAGTATTCTTCTCAACTCATGGCATCTATCTGCCAGTCCTGGAAGATGTCTCTTTTTCCCATCTGCGCCTTTCTGAGATCAGGGTTACTCTGAGTCTTGATTTCTTATGAGTCTACAAAAAATTCATAGTCTCTACAGGATATACTTGGTGTTGAATACCTAGTCTTAATATGAAAGGATGAGTCAGACTTTAAATGGATTCTGCTTCTTGTCAAGGTGGATTCATTATCCATTGACCAAGTCTACTGTGAGTTCTATTCTAATTTTCGGTCATCTTTGGAGCCTTCTGCTCCTTAAAATCAATCTCCATATGAGATACTATGTATCTCAAAAGTAGTTTCTTCTTCATCTTCTTTGGTACATGGATGTATACGATCATGTATACAACTTGGATAGTGTACTCCATGTCTCATCTAGTATGTTGTCTCTTGCAACCGTCACTATATCTTCCTCAGGGTTATCACCTGTGACCTAGAACCTAGGGTATTTTCCTCAAGAATGAGTGTTGTTTATTTTCTTCCTAGACTCCTTCACTCAAGATGACAAGTATTTTCTTCCACCTGTCCTCTACACTGAGATAATATGCTTTCTTGATAGAAATCTTTAGAGAATAAACTCTATAGTCTCAACTTTAATCAATATAATACCTTGACTTTAATTTTGACCAATGGTTAGTATGATGGTCATAACTTCAACATACAATCTATATGTTCATAATGTCATAACAAATAGATGCATATCAAAATAATCAAACCTAGGGTGCATTATTCCTCTAAATGTATCGACAGGTAATGCCCTTTAAAAATAATGGTATAGTTTAAACATATGTAAGTACATGCCTCTGAAAACATCGACAGGTAATGGCACCATATGGCAGTAGTGGCACTAAATAACAAACATTAAAACTTCAAAGGTACTGCAACTTGTAATTTAAAGGTAGCTGGAGATTTGCTAGAGTAAGGCACATTAGGACAATAAAAATCAGTCCCAATACTTCACAAAAACTTTCACTGCAACTAGTACTACAACTTAGGGTTTTATGAGGAAACCCTAATTGCTCAAACTTTAAATTTTTGAATTCTGATCCAGGGACTAGATGCCCTGGGCTGAGGCAAGTTTGTTGGAGCTGATTGTTTCAGAAAATTCCAAGTTTTACCCCTTGAAACTTGACCTGTGCAAATCTGGACGGGTACTTCTGGTACTGGTTCTGGTTTCCCGGTACCATTCAAAACTAGGGTTTGTCTTTCCATAGAATCTGACCACTAAAAAGGTGTGCTCAAGCTGCTAAAAGATGCGCTAGAGTAGGGAGCACTTTCCTAGATGGTTTTTAGTCGAAAATTTCTCTTCAGTAAAAATCCCTAATTTCCTTGTACGACAACAATGACATTTTTATATACCCAGTGAAAGGTGCTCTATTAAGTCAAGCTCTTATACCATGTTAAGTTTTAATTTTGTTATTAGGTTACTTTCAATTTACTAGAGCATTCCAAAATAACAAGATAAAGAGGATCATTGAAAGAAACACAATCACAAGGTACACAACATTTTATCCTAGGAAACCCTCATGGGGGAGAAAACCCAGCAAAAACTTCCTCAATAATAGATTGTCAATACAATGTCAAGACTAAGACCAAACCACCAAGAATAAACTAGGACTGAGCATGCACCTCGCTTCTCCTTCTTCTTGCAACTGTAGCTTCCTTCAAAAGATGTGCACTAGAAGTGTGAGTGAGTGAGTGAACAAATGAGGCACCATCCTCACTTATAAATACTAGTGAGGAGGTGCTAGGGTTATGTCTCTTCACTTAGTAGGACTGACTTCTTCCAAGAGTGGTTAAAACCACATTATAAACCCTAGGGGCCGATTTTACAAATACCGCCATATAAATATGGTTTGACCAATCCAAAAAAGGGGATTTGGTCTTATACAAGACCTGACATGATCAATCCACAAAATGGGATTTGATCTATAAGATAATAACTCAAATATAATTAGAATATTCTTCAAAGTTACAATATTTCAACAAGGTCAACTTGCCAGAGGCATAACTTTTGCATAAGAACTCTGATTGACATATGGTCTACACCATTGGAAAGGTCTTGAATTGTAGAACACCAAGGGTGTACACAAATGTCAAACACCAAGACCCCAAAAAACATTGTTTAATGCCTCAAAATGGCTCTAGAAGGTTCCAGACCCCAATTTTTCCAACTCGGACTTGCCACTATAATGGCCCTGCAAGCTTAATTCTCCAATTTTTTTCCACTGTGAAAGGATCGAGATAGATGACAAACAATATAATGATCCAATCTAGATCATTAGATAAGAGGAAAAGGAGGTGGTTCTACAAGAGAATGAAATACAAATAGCCATGACTCCATGAAAATACAAAGAGTATTGCAGCCAAGTAACACTTTTTTCCCTCTCCATTATTTCATTTCTTTCTATTAATTTCTTTTGTTTCTAATATTTTATATTATTGCTATTAATCTTAATCTTTTAGCTAGTTTTGCTTCTTCCTTTTTGTCGATTTGAGGGTTTTCCCTCTATTTTATAGGTTAATGGTGAATTTGTTTTAAGGTTTTACATCAATGGATATGGCTAGAAAATGAGGAGCAAGTTCGAAGAAGAAAAGCATACATTTTTGTGTAACATGGGTGCATATCCATAGGGGTTTTCATCTCCCTTTATTTGTAAGTTCACGAGGTTTCTCTACACGTTATAGTGTTCTTCCCAAATGATCTTGGAGCACCAGTTTGGCATCAATGGTCCTCTTAGGTATGGAATCATTGATGCTTCTATTAGGTATGGAATCATTGATGCTTCTATTAGGTATGGACGCATCATTGCTCCTCTTTGGTACATTGGAAGCATAGTGCCTTTAATACACCGAAGCACCAAACAACAATTCTTGTCTTTAAAACTTATTAAAAAATGCAGGAAAAACTACACTGTGATCTTAAAAAGTGGAAAAAGTGAGGGTTTGTTCCATTTCGACATTTCACATGAGAGAAGAGGAAGAGTACTGGGTATGTGTTATATTCTTTGCATTATTATCCATGTATTATACATTGGAATGTGAACAGGGGGGGGCCTTCCAGACCCCCTTGATTGGGGGTTTAGGGGCATAGCCCCCCAAAAAAAAAATTGGGTTTTGGATGCCGCAAGATCCTATATATTGTATTATAAGGGTGAAGTTAATACAATTAGAATTAGAGATGCAACTCTAAACATTTGTTGGTTTTCCCAATTAAGAGTTTCCACGGTAAATTTCTAAGAACTTTGTGTGATTCTTGTTGTTTTCTTTCTGTTGTATAAAGAATATGTATGTGCATTGCCATATTGTAAAGGTTTAAAACCTGCAAAGAGGAGGTGTTTCTACAAGAGGATGAAATACAAATAGCCATGAATGCAGGGAAAGACAAAATGTATTGCAGAAGGAAACCATTTTTCTCCCGCTTTATTATTTATTTTATTCTCATTATTGATTTTATTTATGTTATTTTATATTTCTCACAATTGTTCATAATTTATTCATTGGTTTTGTTGGGTTTTTTTTTATGGTTTTATCGTTTTCCTCTATGTTACAGGTTAATGGTGGATTTCTTTTAGGTGTTTACATCAACATCTATCACTATCAAATGAGGAGA
>JZKD02S2127155.1:11194-23390 GCA_000966675.3 Picea glauca
TCCCAGGATAAATGCTGTGTCTCTTGTGAATGTGTATTTCTCAGTGATCTTGTTCTTATGATGCTCTTATCTATTGAAATGCAATGAACTATAATAATGGCATAAACATTAACAAAAAGTACTTACAATCCTTTGAATGAAGGTGTAGCAGCTTTTTCCAGCTCTCCTTGTCCAACCCCTTTGCTCAACTGATCTCCACTAATTGCTTTGAAGGAATCTCCCTCATGAGATCATAAGTTTGATGTAATTCCCAATCTCCATTGTCAATACCTTCTTATGAGATAATAAGCTAGGTATAATTCTCAATCTTCCTTGTTTTCTGTCAATACCACTTATAGGATCATACGTTTGGTATCAATCTCTGGTCTCCACTCTACCTTTCACCATGAGAAGGTCTCCTTATATAACCTTGGAGAGGTCCAACCACTTGAGATATCTTTGGGATGAGTTGAGGATTCTTCTTCTTCAGTTGAGGATCTCCCCTAAGATCATGCCTTGACCATCTATTCAATTCCAATTACCTTCAGGAATTGAGGGATTCTTCCCTTATTTGCCTCAACAAATCCATAATTTGCTTAAAAAAGGGTAGCGCTCCCCCAAAAGGGTGCACAGGGCACTCAAGCACTCCCCCAAAGAGGCTCAGGGAGTGCCAGCATTCCTTGACAGTGGGTAGGGGAGCACTCCCCTCCAAAATTTAGTTTTTGAGTGTTTTTTCCATGGCAAAAGGTTTGTACTCCATGTCAAGTGAATTCTCTTCTTCAAAGATAGTCTTTGGGTTGTCTTAAGTGTCTTTGTGATGTTGTTAGAGGCACGACATAGGCAATATGGAAGTATACTGTTTGTGACACTTGCAACACTTGTAGTTAAGGTGCGACACTTGCGGACAAGATGCGACACTTACAACACTTGTAATGATGACACTTGCGACACTATCGAAGTGAGTAATTTTGAGGTGTAACAGATTGCCCCCCAAAGTACGAAGTTAGAAGATGATGATGACTGAAGTACTTTGTAGAATTTTTCAAGCAAGGGTATGGATGCAGAGGAACTGAAAAAAGATGCACACAACCATCAAACAAATATTATGACATGTTTCAAACCTAAGGCAGGCATACCTATGCTTGAGTGACAAAGACTTTTTAGGTATGGCCGCCATAAAATACACCGCGGATCCATAATTATGTTGAAAAAATGGTATAGCCACCGCAGATACAATGTGGATCTATACTCCTATGACCTGAACTGATCGTAGCCATGAAGAATACACAGTGGATCTATGACATGACAAGACATAACCACGACCAATACAAAGTGGATCTATGTAACAATATATGTGTCATAGTCCAAAAGAACTCCTTCGCAACCTGGGCAAAGTATACATAAGAGTGTAAACTCAACCCAGGGTCTTCTTACCGATCCCGATGTAGTACGAATCTAACCATGTGAATAGATGTCCTGATGTTGAACATGGTAGAAACCACTTGATTAACGGTTAATGATGTAAATCGTTAACAAGCGGGAAGGATATCACCATTGATGTCAAGGATTCCCAAGGTACTCTAGTACATTCCAATGAATGCAAATGAATGAGCTGAAGTTAAACATCCGTGGAATCATCCGATCAGGGGTCAATGATGTAAACCCACTGTCGGACATGAGGAGGCCTGCCATTGAGGCATGCAAGTCCCAAGGTACTAACAGGTTTCTAAGTCTAGCTCCTGGATAATGTGTTGAAGTCGACATGAATAGACTCGTCGAAGGAGGGCCATGATGTATCCCCCATCAATGACACAAAACTAACACATATATGTAATTGGTAGATCAAATGAACATGGACTGACATGGATATTGAAACAAGATATTTGTGATGGCTGAATCTCGAGGCAGATACTTCCCTTGAACACTGAGTCAGAACCAGAAAATGGGAGATGAATCATTGATGAAAAACCCAGTGCCATTGTTGCTACCACCACTAGGGTCCATCCCGATGAAATTGATGAACTAGAGGAAGGTGAGCACCTCTTTCATTCATAGATGTCGTTGAAGGGTACTCCCTTACACTTCATCATTGATAGCGATAGCCAGAAGAAACTCATCTCAAGAGAGGTCTTCAAGTGGTTGGCTCTTTCGACATCACCACACCTGCAACCATACACCATCAGATGGCTCCGCTAAGGGAGTGATCTTTACATCAGCCAACAATGTCGCCTGGCCTATGAACTCAAGTCCTTCAAAGATGAGGTATTGTGTGATGTTTCCCCCCTTGCAAGTTGTGATGTTCTTTTGGGCCAACCTTATTTATGGAAACGTCGTTTTGTATATGAGTCTAGGCCTTGTAGTGTTATTATTACTTTGGACAAGAAATTATACAGGATACCAGAGGTAGTCCCATCTACCACCTTTTCCTTGATCTCTACCAAGCAATGCAGGAAGGTCATCTCTCAAACTGGGAAGTTTGTCTTCTTCTT
This sequence comes from Picea glauca, assembly GCA_000966675.3. Taxonomy (NCBI): domain Eukaryota; kingdom Viridiplantae; phylum Streptophyta; class Pinopsida; order Pinales; family Pinaceae; genus Picea; species Picea glauca. The sequence continues at coordinate 13,663 of JZKD02S2127155.1, forward strand.
GATTCATGCTCAAAGTAAGCAGAAGGTTGAAACCACATCCATGGCCTAGAGGACGGGTCTCTCCACACAGCAGAAGCAAGTGGATAAGGTTGTGGAAGAATACAAAGACATCTTCTCCTCACTCACTGGGGTACCTCTGCAGTGTTAGGTCAAGCACTCAATCGATCTAACCGCTGGCATACCACTACCCAATGGGCCAATCTATCACCGCTCTCTATCAGAAAATGAGGAAATAAAGCGCCAGATCCAAGAACTGTTTGAAAAGGGTCACATCCACCCAATATCATCACCTTGTGGAAGCCCAATCGTGCTTGTGTAGAAGAAATAGGGGTCTTGGTGACTCTGCATTGATTACTGGGCCCTAAATAAAATCACATTCAAGAACTGGTACCTAATTCCCCGAATTGACGATCTCCTTGACTAGCTCAAGGGGAAAAATACTTCAGTAAGATTGATTTGAAGTCCGAGTACCACCAGGTCCCAATAGAGCACACCCAAAATAGCAAAACAATATATGGAAGACTTCCTTCAAGTCCAAATAAGGTCTTTTTGAATGATTGGTCAGGCCCTTTGGCTTGAAAAATGCCCCAACAACTTTCATGAGGATGATCGACGATATATATATATATATATATATATATATATTTACAAAAGCTAAAATATGATTTATATATATAAAGGCATGACTGGAGTCACTAGTTTACAAAAAAGGGGGGTGTTGGATCGATGACCCAACAACCAGAAAATCAGAAAGCTTATTACATGGGCCTATTCCCAAAAAAACTGCTTCTACTATTTAATAAAGACTAACTAGTCTAGCTAATGCTTACAAACTGCAAATTGGCCTAGCCATTGTTACAAAAATTTGGGACTGTTGGTGACTCTTACTGTTTTTTTTCCTCTAGAGCTTGATCTGGTGCTTCTTATAGAGGCATGTCCAGAGCGACATTAAGATCTGGGAGGATTGAGAGGTCTCTGCTCTCACCTTCTTCACTTCGTCTTTGTCCTGCTACGTCCTGAGCTCTGTAACGACCCTAATTGGATACATGCTTAAAGATTATTAAGTAAGATTTAATCAAATAAATTAATTATGGTTAACTGAGTAATAATTCAAACTACAGATCACATTTAATGACCCGTGAAATAAAATTAAAAGATCAATGAAAAATGATATAAAAATGGTGGCGTATGTAGAGAGAGATAGCCATGGATCCCGAGAAGATAAAACATTAACTCATGACGAAGGACGGAGGACAGAGGGTGGTTGAAGAAGTAACTGCGTGAGTCGGCAGGGAGGAATAAGGGATGGGAAGAGGGGGATGTGCGTACCGTTCGACGGGAGGGGACGAAATGGATGCTGTGGACTGTTGTATTGGCTGTGAGCCTGTGTTATTTTGTGGACTGTTAGCTTGTTGTGAACAAGGAACAAAGTGTTCTGGACTATGACTATTGATCAGGGGAGGCACTGAGTTGCTGGAGGTTTTGGGCACGGAGGGCCAGGATATCCGTAGATATCCTGGAGCTAGGTAGTTTTCCTAGTTGGCAGGGAGGACAGTAGTTTTGGGCAGTTATTTTCCTGTTTGTGGCAGGGTTGATCTGTGTAGCAGGGAGCAGAAAGGCAACAGCAAAGCAAAGAGGCAACATAAATTAGCATCAGATCCAGGTACTTGTTAAGTTGTATATTTATTTCATACTGTAAATAATTTAGTATTTATTGATAAATCCAAGTTACTGAAGTTGCTGTTATAAAAGTCAATATCATGTTATGAAGTTTTGTTTCAGTTTACTTTCATAAGAATGTTTAGGAAACTTAATGATGTTTAGAATTATACGGGCATTACATATGGTATCAGAGCATCTTAGTTCAAAATCTGGGGCCTAAGGGCCGAAACCCGGAGTGTTAACTCCAGCCATGCTTAACCTGTAAGAAACACACGTTCAATTTGACCAAATAGGACTGATACAGTATGGTATCCAAGCAAATGATCTCATGTATATCACAAGCAACCATTTTAGACAATACCCTTTAACTGGATCATATATGGTTACTACAGTTTTAGTCTGAATATTTGAAGGAACGCCCTTTAAAATAGTGGCAGCAAACCAGAAAGTTTGAAGGATCATTTCCTATAGAAATGGCTACCTTAAAGCAGCCGGATAAATCTATTAGGCACAAAAAGGAGAAGTCGTAACTTAATTTTCCTTGAGCAATGCTTGTCAATGAAGTTCGGGTAGAATAGACACCTGAAACCGATAGAAATGTTGAGGGAAGCTTCTATCGAAGGCTTGAAGTTGGCAAGATCCAATAATTACACGAACTACACTAAATAAAATGCAAAAGACATTTACGGGACCTTGAAAAGGCCTACTTCACCTCGAACTTACCTGAATGAAGAACTGCCAAGGCACATGAAATTTAGAAGACTTATATTGAGCGGAACAGTGTAAACTAGCTGCCCGTATTAGCCTCACTGGAATTTTAAATAATGAAGAATCTTAGGAACTATAGACCCATATAAATTTCAACTGTGCCAAAGAGAGAAATTTTTACACTACATATGTTCTATGCAATTAATTGATTATCCCAAAGGAGAGCCGTATATTGCGCAGGAGAACGGATCTGCGCCGTCAGATCTCAGACGAAATCTCGTCAACCGTAAGATCTAGAAAAGTTGCGCGGGGTTTAAGCCCTAGCGTGCATAGGAGGAGTCATCGGGAAATCTGAGTCATTGGGGATTTGTTAAGTCTGAGAATCGAGGCCTTGTGGTTCTCGACATCCCGAGAACGGATCCTAGCCATTGATCTTGGCAGGACATGTGTCAACGTTTTGGGGAGGCGTCGGGGTTTTACCATCGGAGATTTTAGAAGTGGAGGACCGTTGCATAAGGAAATCGCGATTCATGATTTTTCGATAGGATCTGAGCCGTCCGTTCACATGGGACAGGTGTCAGGGATCAGATGAAAGTCGCAGATCGGGAAATTGGAGTCCCAGAGGACGAGGAGTTTAGGACATCGTAAGTCCCGAAACCCCGAGAGTCAATCTGGACCATCCAACTGCATGGACAGGTGGCAACCATCGAGAAAACATCGACGTTTGGCCCCATCGGGAAATCGGGAATCCCAGGGACATGATGTTTAGGCACTTTGAATTCGCGATTTGCGAAACCCCGATGAGTGAGGGCCAGTTGTCGTCACGACAGAGAAGGAGGAAAAAGGCCTAGTGGAGGCCAGCTGTCAGCCAACTGGAGTTCAGGATATCGGGGTTTTTGAGGACATGGAACGCTCGCAATAGGAAATCGCGATCCGCGATTTCCCGACAGGATCAACACCGTCCATCAGCGAGGGACGCATGGCGAGAGATCCCAGAAAGTCGGAGTTTGGCATATCGGAGTTTCCAGAGTCATGAAACTCTTACACAATGGAATCGCAATTCGTGATTTCTCGATACAATCAAGGCCGTCCATCTGAGGGACAGGTGGCAACCATCAAGAACCATTGGCGGTTGGCCCCATCGGCATATTGGGAATCGGCGTATCGGGGATTTCAAGGACACGAAACCCTTGCATTACGAAACCGCGATATGAAAAATCTCGACACCATCATAACCGTTGATCCAAGGAATGCGTGTTTGAGGATCTGAAGGAGTCGGGATTTCGGCATTTCGGGTTTCCCGCATATGAAGGAATCACGACCGGAGAAGTCACGAAATCCCGAAATGCGACAGGTCCCACAACCATAGTGTTTAAGTGAGGACAGGTGTCGGAAGGCCCAACCTTGCCGAAAGTTAGCAATAGGTGGCATCGAAGATCGTTGGATCGGGGATCCTGAGGACGTAAGTCCTACACCTTTCAGTTTCGCGAAGTCTGAAATCATGATAAGGGATAAGACTGCGGTCACAAGACGAGGTCGTGTGGATCACGAGCATAGATTAAAAAGGGCTAATGCACTAGGAGCTCATCGGGGATCGGGGGATCGGGAATCCTAAGGACGTGCGTGCGTTGACATCACAAACGCCGAAACCCCGAATCCCGATAGGGTGATACAAGGCCACGGTCACGGAAGTAGGTCATATGGACCAAGCTCGTAGCGAAGGGGCTAACGAAGAAAAGAACCATCGGGAAAGTTAAGCACTAAATCCCGATAGGAAGGTATATGGTAATGGTCATGTCAGCACGGTCATATAGACCAAGGTATAGTCAGTAAGAGGCTAGCTCTTAGAAACTGAGCCCATCACGAATCGGGAATTGGAGAGGTAAGGAGATCGTGACAGCGAAAAGTCTGAAACCTCGAACTCTGATACAAAGTCGGGAATAAGTCATGGTAGGTGCAGAGGCCGTGACGAGGGAAGATAAGGCCTATGGATTGGGACATTCGACAGTGAATCCTAGGAGAATCTAAAGGGGCTGCTTCGGCTTAGATGAGTGGAATGTGAACGATCCTGTATACCCATAAAACTAGATATATTTACACGTATAACAACATACATGCACAGACGAATAAATTTATATAGATAAACGAAATAAATTGAAAGCAAAATACCAAAATTTGTACGGAGCGAGAATTACAGGCAAATAATTTTGTCCGAAAGAGGAAATCACCATTCATTACCACAGCGTAAGGATGGTTGGTGCAATTTCTTAATTCGAATAACCCCGCGTTCTTGATGAAGGTACTAAAACTGTGTACAACTAGCGGACTAAATCGTACCTCTTACCATAGTTGAGGGCGAGCTCCGCAATGTGTACAGACATGGGGTTGATTCCCAATATTTTAGAGAGACTGGACTCCAGGTCCTGGATCTTGTCAGTGGCCACCTCAATATACTTGGTTTCTGCAAAACGAATTAGAGCATACACAACATTAACCAGCGCTAGTGAAGTGCTCAGAACGATGGTGAGGATGTGAGCCGTGGCAAGGGAGATTCTGGAAACCTCTGAGCAGAGCATAGGCAGAGCTATGATGGACAAAGACTGCTACGAGGCAAGTCCTAGCGGATGAGAAAGTGGGATAGAGGAAGGACGCATAGAGAGAGTTGAAAGGCTGACAGGTGGAGAATGATAAGGTTAGATACGAGGGAGCTTGAGGAACCCAGATGAGCACGTGGAACCCATGCATGCCCAAATTTTGTGTGCATGTTTAAACTAATTTTTATAAATTATTAAGAATAATATAAAATAAATTAAATAATTTAGTATAAATAAGGTCAAGTTAGTATAAATTAATGAAAGGTTAATTGGATTGAGAATTACTTAAATTAATTAAGTATTTATTTAAGTATAAGGTTAATCTACCTTAAAACTTGATGTTAACCAAGCTTAGATGCTTCAACCTAACCCAAACCTAGCCAATTCCCCTGATGGAGTAATGTTTGTTTACAGACAAGTAAAGAAAACTTACGCCTAACCCTGTTTCTAAGTTTAAGTAGCACCAATTTGGAACGTCCTTGAACTCACCCGGATAACTTTGGGATGATTCAGGTTAAGTCATACAAGATGGCCAGGACTCGAAGGGGTCGAGGAAGGGGAGCGTCGTCACGGGCACCGCCGACACCACCCACACCATCAACACCACCGACACCACCAGCACCACCAGCACCATCGCCCGAACTAGCCCTCATACTGCGCTCGTTGGAGGCCATTAACGAGACTTTAAAGGGGCACCAACCAGCAGGGACTGAAGTGGAACCCCCACCATCTGGAACAGGTAATCCAGAAGCATCAAGGAACTCAAGGGGAGAATTTCCACTTGAAGACATCACACGAGAATTGCAGAAGATCAAACTTCCGGAGTTTGCCGGAGGTCGCGCCAATGAATGCGCGGAAGCATGGTTGGAAGGCATGACAAGGTGTTTTGCCTTAAGGGACTATGCGTCCAACTCGAAGGCAAATATCGCAATTTTCCAATTAAGAGACAGCGCCTTAAACTGGTGGGGCAACTTGGAAAGACAACTACACCTTACCCCAGACACAGTATCTTGGGAACTTTTCGAGGAGAGGTTCCGAAGGAAGTATCTACCAGCATACTACGAGGAACAACAAGTAGGGGCGTTTCATGCCTTAGTACAAGGAAACAAGACTGTGGAAGAATATGAGATCAGGTTTATGGAACTGGTCAAGTATGTTTTGTATATGGACAGTGACCAGCGACAGGCATAATGCTTCGTTTATGGATTGAACCCGAAGATAAGAGCTATGGTGCGGATGTGGAAACCGTCTTCCGTAGCGGAGGCAGTAGAAAGTGCGTGTTACGTAGAAGAACACATGAACTTAACAGGGGGTACAAGATCGACATTTCCACATCGCCCTGGATTTGTAGGAAAGACCCCGAGGACATTTACTAGGGGAGGGGGCTCAAGGCCACCACCTTATAGTAACAGAGTCGTGCCAAGGACAGTAGCTGCAGGAATTTCAATGACAACTAGTGTAGCATCTCGTTCATCGCCAACGGTGCAGACAGGCCCACGACCATCTCGAGGAGAAACTAGTAGGGGCAGGGGTTCCAGGGGAAGGAACTCGTTTAGGAATCAATCACATAACAGTGCACTGGTTCAATCTTGTATTGCCTGTTGGAGATGCGAAGGACCCCATTACGAACGAGACTGCCCAGAGTTACAATCAGGGTTTGTGCATAGAGATGGAAAGGCACCAATGGGGAGGTCAAATAGCAACCACCATATTTATGCAGCGGTTAATAACTGCCAGGCTGAACATCAGTCCATCGTAGTGGAGTCGTCAGGTACGCTAAATCATATTAATGTTAAAATTTTGTTTGATTCTGGTGCGACAAATAGTTTCATTTCACCATCTGCATTAGAAAAGAGTGGGCTGGCAGCCTATGAGCACGATGACTTTAAACCTAATTGTGTAGTAGACCTAGGAGTGTGCACTACCAGGTTGAAGGTATATGTCACTGCTCTTGGAGCATATGACCTAATCATTGGAATGGATTGGTTAGCAGCGCATCGAGCTTTGGTAGATTGTTTCACCAAGAAGGTACTTTGTATTGATGATGAAGGAAGACCAATAGAGATCCAAGGTGTACAGAGAAAAGTGTCATTACACTTTATATAACCTATGAAGGTCAAGCGATGCTTGAGACAAGGGTGTCGGCTTTATGTAGTGGAGGCAGTGAAAGAAAGGAAGGGACCCTCATTGGATTAGTACCCGGTTTTGTCAGAATTTTAGGATGTTTTTCCAAATGAGTTACCAGGGTTACCTCCGGAGAGGGAGCTTGATTTTACTATTGAGCTAAAACCTGGTGCATAACCCATATCCAAGAATCCGTATCGAATGACGGCACCGGAACTTTGTGAATTGCAAATGCAGTTGAAGGAGTTACTAGAATTAGGGCTAGTAAGGCCCAGTGTTTCACCTTGGGGCGCACAGATAATTTTTTTAAAGAAGAAGGATGGATCCTTACGACTGTGTATAGACTACAGGGACTTGAACTGTGCTACAATGAAAAATAGGTACCCAATGCCACGAATATATGACCTCTTCGATCAGATAAAAGGAGCAACAGTATTCTCAAAGATCGATTTGCGATCTGGGTATCATCAGTTAAGGATTAAGGAAAGTGATATCCCAAAAACTACCTTTCGAACCCGATTTGGACATTACGAGTTCGTTGTGGTACCATTCGGATTGACTAACGCACCAACAGTGTTCATGAGCCTCATGAACGACGTATTCCGGAAGTATTTAGATCGATTTGTACAAGTTTTTCTGGATGACATTCTCATCTATTCCAGGAATGAAAGAGAAAATGAGGAACACTTGCGAATAGTGTTGTCTTGCCTTAGGGAGAACAAATTGTATGGGAAGTTGTCGAAGTGTTCCTTCTTCTAGAAAGAGATCCACTATTTGGGTCATATCATTTCAGGCGAAGGAATATCGGTGGACTCAGAGAAGGTAAAGGCCATTATGGAATGGCCAGTGCCAAAAAATGCACATGAGGTGAGAAGCTTCATGGGGCTAGCGAGTTATCACCGAAGATTTATGGAAGGATTCTCAAAAGTAGCGAAACCCATCACCACCTTGCAACGCAAAGGAGTCAGGTATGAATGGATAGAAGAATGTGATAGTGCATTCATTGAGCTTAAGAGGTTGCTAACTAGTGCACCAATTCTACGAGTGCCAGATATAGAAAAGGACTTCATGGTCTGCACGGATGCCTCGAAACAAGGGTTGGGGGCTGTGCTGATGTAGGATGGAGGAGTGATAGCCTATGTGTCAAGAAAGTTGAAGAAGAACGAAGATTTATATGCGACTCATGATTTAGAGTTGGCAACTATAATGCTAACTCTGAAACTTTGGAGGCACTATCTTGTGGGGCGAAATTTTGAACTCAAAACGAACCATCAAGCTTAAAACATATCTTCACTCAAAGAGATCTGAATGCCAGGCAAAGGCGATGGAGTGAGTTTATGAGTGAGTATGATTTTGGTATTTCATATATAAAAGGGAAGGAAAATGTGGTCGCAGATGCCTTGAGTAGGAGACCACATATCTTCTCCTTGGTAACCTTAAAGGTCAGTCTGAGGGAACATGTGTTGGCACAAATACAAGGAGATAGTTGGTATTTAAAGGTTATTTCAAGCCTCCAGAGTGGGAGGCAATTCGACCCAAAGTATGAAGGATATAATCTAGAAACAAACGGATTGTTAAGATATCGAGGAAGGATGTATATCCCGGAGAATGGGGATATTCGAAGCATCATACTGAAGGAAGCCCATAGATCACTTTATTGTGCGCATCCGGGTGTGAAGAAGATGTACGCAGAGATGAAGAAACTCTTCTTTTGGGTAGGCATGAAGCGCGATGTGGTCCATTTCGTCGCCAGATGCCCAGAGTGTCAACAAGTGAAGGGCGATCACCATCACCCGGCAGGCCTCCTACAACCACATGATGTTCCTGTGTCCAAATGGGAAGTCATTTCAATGGATTTTGTTGTAGGGTTACCACTCACGTCTCATCGACACAATGCCATTCTTGTAATAGTGGATAAGTTAATCAAGAGTGCTCATTTCATTCCAGTTAGAGACACTTAAGATGTCACTGATGTGGCACGAGTGTTCATAAGCAAGGTTATCCATTTGCACGGGATACCTAAGAAGATCATTTCAGATAGGGACTCCAGATTTACATCTAGGTTTTGGACAAGTTTACAGTCAGCATTGGGGACTCAGTTTAACTTAAGCATAGCTTATCATCCTGAAACAGATGGGCAAACAAAGAGAGTAAATCAAGTTATGGAAGACATGCTTAGGATGTATGTAATGGATAATCAAACCCAGTGGGAGAAGTACCTACCTTTGGTAGAGTTTGCCTACAACAATAGTTATCATAGTTCCATCAGAATGCCACCATACGAAGATTTGTATGGAAGGCCATGCAGAACACCATTGAGTTGGGATAGACTAGAAGACCGAGTAACAGTTGGGCCAGAATTGATTCAGGAAATGGAGGAACAGGTGCTTCAGATCAGGCATAGACTAAAGGAAGCTCAGAATAGACAGAAAATTTATGTAGATGCACATAGGACCGACCGAAGTTATGAAGTGGGGGACCGGGTTTTCATTCGTATCAGGCCTAATAGGAGTACCATATGGTTTGGAAAGGGGACAAAGTTGTCACCTCGGTTTATAGGGCCATTTAGGGTCCAAGAGAAAATTGGACCCATTGCCTATCGTCTCGTACTGCCACCCCACTTGCATAAAACTCATAATG
>JZKD02S2127155.1:24158-45958 GCA_000966675.3 Picea glauca
TCCACTTACGGGTTCTATTTGGAGTTAGGCCAATATAGTTGGCGCTCCAAGATAGTCTAGCAGAGGACGGATATGAATGGAGTTGGAAGTAGGTTAGGGAGGAAGGATGAGTAGATTAGTTGAGACTATTTGGGGATCTGTCTTCTGGTGGGATTTGATGGAGAAAAATGTGTATATATATGAATATTCCTTAACTAAACTACAACTGTGTAAAATAAAATTGTTAAACCGGATAATTGTGATTAAAGAAATTTTTAAACAATTGATTAATTGTTGTCTTTTATAAAAGACTAGCCTTGCTGATTGAATTGACTGCATGCATAAATTACTAAAGGATGACAGTATGATTATTAGTACATGCACGAGGCTTGCATGTACTAGCTACACATGCATTTCTTGTACAGATACACTAGTATGTATGAGCTTTCTTGACTTATTTACTGTTAATGCAATTACTTGTTGTGAATGTATGAACCATGCTCTTTTCCTTTGTACCATCAGATACCTTAAACTTCGGGATGAAGTTTCTTGAAGGGTGGGAGTATGTAACGACCCTAATTGGATACATGCTTAAAGATTATTAAGTAAGATTTAATCAAAGAAATTAATTATGGTTAATTGAGTAATAATTCAAACTATAGATCACATTTAATGACCTGTGAAATAAAATTAAAAGATCAATGAAAAATGATATAAAAATGGTGGCGTATGTAGAGAGGGATAGCCATGGATCCCGAGAAGATAAAAAATTAACTCATGACGAAGGACGGAGGACGGAGGGTGGTTGAAGGAGTAACTGCGTGAGTCGGCAGGGAGGAATAAGGGACAGGAAGAGGGGCATGTGCGCACCATTCGACGGGAGGGGACGGAATGGATGCTGTGGACTGTTGTATTGGCTATGAGCCTATGTTATTTTGTGGACTATTGGCTTGCTATGAGCAAGGAACAGAGTGTTCTGGACTGTGACTAATGATCAGGGGAGGCACTGAGTTGCTGGAGGTTTTGGGCATGGAGGGCCAGGATATCCGTAGATATCCTGGAGCTAGGTAGTTTTCCTAGTTGGCAGGGAGGACAGTAGTTTTGGGTAGGTATTTCCCTGTTTGTGGCAGGGTTGATCTGTGTAGCAGGGAGCAGAAAGGCAGTAGAAAAGCAAAGAGGCAACATAAATTAGCATCAGATCCAGGTACTTGTTAAGTTGTATATTTATTTCATACTGTAAATAATTTAGTATTTATTGATAAATCCAAGTTATTGAAGTTGCTGTTATAAAAGTCAATATCATGTTATGAAGTTTTGTTTCAGTTTACTTTCATAAAAATGTTTAGGAAACTTAATGATGTTTGGAATTATACGGGCATTACAGGCTCTGTTTCCATGTGTTTCCTTGTGCCTTTCCCCTTGCCTTCTCAGGAAATCAACTTCATCTTGAAGCTGGCTGATCAGAGATCTATGTTGAGATAATGTTTCCAAAGTAAAATTTAGGGTGGTGCTATGTTCATCTAGGCGCATGGCCAGATGCTAGGTGGTGAGAAAGTTATCATCCACCATTTCCTCCTCACAATCCTCTTATCCTCGACGTTGTTCCATGCTGGCGATTCCTCTAGCTGACTTGGAATGTTTGATAATCATGGGTGTAAACTACTCCTGTGCTCCCAGTGGTACTACTTGGACAACAACCTTGCAAGTTTTGTTGGACTCTGATCAAGCATTCTGAGACCGCTTCTATTCTGCCTGAGATTTTTCCCAAACAATTCAAAACCAATTTCGTCCTTTTTCTATCTCCCTGTGGAATTCCTCAGCTATGGTTGTTCCTGTTGTGTCCTTTTTGCCAACCTATATTCTCGCCGTGCTCTTGATTTGTGGCCTTCACCTTGAATGTGCCTATCCGACGATAACTGTGCTATGTACCCTAGCTTGCAATTATGGGGCTCTCCCCATCTCCTATATTTGTTTCTGAGTCACTTGCCTTCCTGTGGGTGTCTAAACATTGAATCGGGCTTCGATATCCTTGAATTTCCCATGTGACATTTCTTAATCATATTGGATGTCTCCCTTAGGACGAGGTATGATTTTGTGCCATCTTCGGCTTGCTTTGGAGCCTTACCTTAATCATTTCCCAATCTGTTAGCGCAAGTACCATTAATGAAAGGATAAGGCGAGGGGAGGCGGGGCAAGGTGAGGGTGACCTCATGTGCATGATCCCACGGGGGATAAACCTTTTGCTGTGCTTAAGTTCCTTGATTGTCTGCTGCGACGTACTACTTATCCCATTCCTGGATTTGTCGAGGTACATTGATCTCTCGGATTTGTTGGGAGTTCGTCCTGATCAGATGCTGTGCTGGAGATCCCTGTGTGATTGAATGTTGGGTGGGTTGCTGACATGTATGATCTTGGGCATTGTAATAGTTATGGGGGGGGGGTAACAACTATTATATCAGTGTGTCTATTTGATGTTCCTTCACTATTTGGGTCCCTTTGAGTAGAGCATATGCATTTGCTGAATTGTTTGTGGTAGTTCATAGATTCCATGAATAAGTAATCATCCTTTGTCCTCTAGGGTTGAATAGAACCCCTCCCACACCTGCCTCCCCTGGGTTCCCTTTAGAGGCACCATCAAATCATAAAACATGACTTTTTTGAGTATTTAACTAGTTTGTGAACTCTTGAGGAGTGTATTGAAGCTGCCAGCATGGAGTATTTTTTGAGATGCATTGGGGTGGGGCTTTCTAAATGTTTAGTTTGATTATCCATGCTTCTTCTTATGTTATTGAAGTCCTTGCATGTGTCATTTTTTTCTTGGTCGACAAGAATTCACTTAGTTGACCAATGGCATTTATCGCTACTACAAAGGGGGAAATGGGTTTTCCTTTGAAAATCCTTTTATTTCTTGCCAACAGAATTTTCCATCAGTTAAATTTTAATGATGCCTTCTAGGCTCGACTGAGATTCAATTCCCCCTGGAAGGATCCTTTGTAATGTTTCGCCCATTTGCCTATCAGGCTTCTGCTGCTTGTTGCCCTGGAAATTTGGGGGACTAATTCTCGATAAGCATTGTTCATTACCTGTTTGGTGAAATTACAATTTAGGAACAAGTGATCAATGCTTTCCAGACTATTAGTACACAGAGCACACCTGAACGGGCCTAGATAGCCTCTTTTGTTGAAATTCTCCCCTGTTAGAAGTTTATTATGAGCCAGTTGCCAACATAAGATGTTTATTTTTGGGAGGCTGTTTGGGTTCCAGATCTCTTTGCATATGGATTATTTGGTTGGGATATCACCGCCTTCTAGGAGCTGCTTGTATCTCGATACCCTCTTTTCCCAAGTTTCTGTCGTCCTTTTAACTAAGGTGGACTGGGGCAGTTCTGGAGATTGTTAGGAGGAACTGTTTGGCCTCTTCTCTCAGGGAGGAAGGTACCTCACCCAGATTCCAACTTTCTCAATTACCGTTCGAGTGCCAGTTTGAGATATCAAAGAGGGTGGATCTTCCTTCAAAGGACAACCAAATCTTAAAATGATTCAATGAGGGGATATTTGAGAGTATCCCACTCTCTGAATAGTTTTCCTCCCAAATCTTGATTTCTTTCCCATTTCCCGAGTTCCAATTGAGGCAGGATTGTATAAACGACACAGATGCCTGAAGAAGCTTCCAGATGGGCAAGCATGCTTGTCCGAGGTCCGCTTCTTCCATGCATATTTTCCTATTTCTGGTTAGGTACTTGTTGTAGAGATATTTTTTCCACCATTCTTTTCCACGTGTGATTACTCACCATATTACCTTTGCTCCCAGAGGTAAGTTAATATTTTCCGGATCTCTTATGCCCAACCCCCCATTTTCTTTAGGGGCATAGGTAGTAGCCCAATTAACCATATGGATTTTTTTTCATTATCCTTGCCTCGCCAAAGAAATTTTCTTGTGATTTTGGCCAGTTCGTTCTTGATTCCAACTGGAGCGTAGAGTGCTAAGAATTGGAAGATTGGGAAGGATGAGAGAACTACTTTTATTAGGACTACTCTACCTGCTGGGTTTAACCACGTGGCTATCCATATTTCAAATTGATATTTTAGTTTTTGGAGGATCCCCTGCCATACCTCCCCAGGGAGGGCTTTGATGCTGATCGACATACCTGAATACTTGAAGTATTTCCAGTACATCGTGAAGGGGAATTGAAGGATGTGGGCTATTATTTCCATTGTGATTGCTTTAACATTCCAAGCATAGATTTGGATCTTGAGTTTGTTGATAATCCCTCCTGAGGCTTGTTCATACTGGTCCAGGACTAGTTTAAATATTCAAGCCATTGTTTGGGAGGCTCCCCAAAGGAGTAGAGTATCATCACCAAATTGGGAGTTGTATATCCTTCTGAATCCCCTAGCAATTTTCAGGCTCGATATATTTCTAGTTGTCCTTTCTTGCTCCAGTCTTCTATTTAAAGTTTCTGCCATGATTACATACAACAATTGTGAGAGAGGGCACCCTTGTTTGAGACCTCTTGAATCTTGAAAGAAAGAAGCTGGGCGACTGTTGATCAAAGGTGCTATCCATGGGGACGAAATACAAGCCTTGATCCAGGAGATAAAGGGGCCCTGGAAACTGAATTTGTTTAGCACCTCATAGAGGAATTGATGCTTTACTCTATCAAAGGCATTTTCCATATCTATTTGGATGATCATTCCTTGTTCTTTATTCATTACACTGGTGTGGATTGTTTCCTGGACCATGATTATGTTGTCCCAGATTTGTCTTTTAGTCACAAATTCCCCTTGGTTTGGGAGGAGATGTTTTAACCTGTTGGCAATTATTTTGGTGAGAATTTTATAGGAGACATTGCAAAGGGATATGGGTTGAAAACGATCAAAAGTGTTTCATTTTTGGCTTTGGGGATCCGTTCAAAGAAGCAGGTATTGGTGGTTCCTCCTATCTTGCAGGTCGATTGGACAATATAACCATACAAAGAAGGTCCTTTCTAATGATTTCCCAAAAATGTCTGTATAAGTGAGGAGTAAATCCATCCGACCCGAGTGCTTTATCCGAAAAAAAGTGGAAAACTATTGCTCAAACTTCCTCTTTAGTGACTGTCTTTGTCAAAGTCTGAGTACCTTGGTCCCTTATCAAATGAGGGATCGAATCTATGAACTGCAACCTCTGGTCTTTATTATCTTCTCCATCCTGGATATAAAGAGTTTTGAAGTGGGAAGAGGCTTCTTTTTTTATCTCGTCAAAGGAGTTAATTATCTCCCCTGAGGCTGTTTTTATTTCTTCTACTAGATTCTTATGTTGTCTGGATTTGGCTTGCTTATGGAAGAAGGAAATATTTTTGTCTCCTTCTTGTAGCCACAAGGCTCTTGATTTTAGTCTCCATTCCTTTTCTTCATTGTGAAGTAATCTTAGGTAGTTTTGGAAGTGAGTTTTCTCCTACTCCAGGTGTTTGTGATGGACTTCCTTGTCTTCTATTTCTATGTGGAGCTCTTCTAAATTTTGTTTGTGTCGCTTTACTTCCTCCTTTGTGCTTATGAGGGGCTTTCGTCCAGTCCTTTAAAGCTTGCTTTGTTTTTTTCAGTGTTTGTTCCCAAATATAAACTGGGGTTCCATTCACCCAAGTAGACTAGGCTGAGGAGATTAGGGGGAGAAAGTCTGACGAATCCATCCAGAGAGGGTTGAATCTGAAAGGAATGGGTCCTAGGTTTTCAGCCTTTGCAAAAGTAAGAGCTATAAGTATGTGGTATGAGATTCCCCAAGGGAAAATTTGGGAGGAGATGGTAATCGAGAGAAAGAGGACAGGGTTGTGGATAAGGAAACGGTCCAGTCTAGCAGCTATATGTCCCACCCCTGTCCTTTTATTATTCCAAGTATATTTTCCTTTGGAGGGTTGGATGTCGAAAAGATCTAGTTCCATGATCAGATCTTGCATATGTTCCCTGAACTGATCTCTTATAGAGGATCCACCCTTTTTGTTTCCTTTGTGGAGAAAGGTATTGAAATCCCCGACTATAATGCAGTTTTCTTGAGCATCCAACTCTTTTAAATTCATTAGTGTTTCCCAACAATCTCTCTTTTCCCAATAATTGTTAGGCATATAAACATTGCAGATAGGATAGATAATACCTGTTTGAAGGTTCTTTAATTTTACCAACGTCCAATGATTTGAGTCCACTCTTTGTTCCTCCTTGAAGATTTGAGTATCCCACATTGTGTAGATCTCTCCCGAGGTGCCTCTTGCATGCAGCGCCGCTCCGCTACTATGATTCCAAATTTGTTTCATTTCTCTTAGGGCCTCATCGCCTTGGAGTTTCATCTCCTGAATTAAGAGGATTTGGGGCTTTTTCTATCCAGATTAGCTTTCCCATGGCTTCCTTTTTTCCCTCTGGCCCAAACCTCTACAATTCCAGGAGACTACCTTGATTACTTACTATTGTGCTTTGATGCCCCTCCCTTCATGGGCTGAGGTTGCCCCTTCGCTGGTTGGGGTTTTCCATTTTCCCCTTCTTTCCTGAGGATTTCTTCCAATGTTGGTTGAGTTCCAAGATCTTTGTCCTGAGTAGTCGCTTTCTCTCTTCTTGCTTTATTTGTTCTCTTTCCTAGTTTCGTGGTTGGAATGTTCTTTGGAATTACTACATTGGTTTCTTCTCCAGATTCTTCGTGACTGTCTTCCTCTTATGCTTGATGTATAACTTGGTGTTGGGGGTCTGGATCTTTTGGGTGGATCTTAAGAACCGCATCTTGGTCAAGGGTTATTTCTTCTGTGTTTTCCTTTGAGCTAATCAACTCTGGATCCAGATTTTCCAAGTGTTCAAACTTGTTCTTGCTGCTTTCAGCTTCATCTTCGATCTGTATTGTAGCTTTCCCTTTACTTGGCAACGAGGTATGGAGTTGTGTTTTTGCTCCTGTTGCAGGTTTCCTGCTCTATTCGCCATTGTTTTTTTCATTTTGCTTGTTTCCACTGCTGATGGGCCTTGTTTTCTGGATGCTCCTGGGTCACCTTAGGGAAGATTTTGGAAAAGTGGTCATATTCATGACAATATTTGCACTTAAATGTGAGTTGTTCATAATCCACCATTTGGATGTAAGACCACCCTTCTAGGATGAGTTGTATTGCTTCTGGAAGCCCTTTTTCTAGATCCACTTCAACACATAATCTTGCACAAGACTGGAGTCCATCTCGTGGTTTGGCTCGATCGATGAACCTTCCCAGAGCATTGCCTATATTTGTTATTGTTTTGTCGTTCCAACAATGTAGGGGTAAGAAGAGGAGCCGAACCCATACTAGGACAAAAGAGGGGATGTCGTTCTCTTGACTGAAGTCTAGAGTCCATTTATGTAGATACATCCCTATGGTTCCCATGAAGTACGGGACATTCCTGAAGATCAGGTCTCGATTTGCATTGTTTTCAAAGAGAAAAATGTAGAAACCCTTTCCACAGAAAGCTGTAGAAAGTTGTCCTTTGATTGTTTTCTTCCAGTTCTTCTCCAGTCATAGAGCCATAGCTTTGGGGGATGACCAGAGTCTTGTGAATTTACCTATTAAACCATTTTTGGCTAGTCAGAGAGCAAATGGTCTCAAGGAGGGGGTATGGACCGACACTTTTGGGATTCCTTCTATCCTTTTGACGAATCTAGAGGGATGGGCACCTTTGGCAGATTTGTAATAGGAGGAGATCAATGTCTGAAAAGATGCAAGATCAGGTGGTGGCGGGGGTTGGGGGGGATTCGTCGAGCTCAAGGCCATGGCGGCTAACATAGGAACCCTAGAACATGTCAGGGGAATCTCAAGGTGTGCTTCTCGATGTCACGATGACAAAGAGCCTAGCAAGGATGATGGACGATATATTGTAGCCTTTCACCAATTCTTTTGTGGTGGTGTATTTGGATGACATCCTCATCTTCAAAAGGATTTGGGTGGAACACTTGCAGCACATTCGACAGGTTATACACACTATGTGGCAACACAAGCTATATGCAAATTTGGAAAAATGTTCCTTCGGCATGAACGGGGTCCAATACCTAGGCTACAAATTTTATGAGCATGGGGTGCATGTCAATCCAACCAAGATTTAAGTCATTTGTGATTGGCGTGCCTTGACCATACTCACTAAGCTTTGGAGCTTCTCAGGCTTTGATAATTTCTATCGTAGGTTCATGTTGGGATTCTCCCCCATTGCATGGGCCCTATCATAGTGAGACACTATCAAATATTGTTTGTAAGTACCCCAATTCCAACAAATAAATGTACTCCATTGTACAAACTTGTCGTCAATGGAGCCATTACATTATTGGGAAGGAGACAATCATCCAAATTGATCATAAGCCTCTATAGTTCAAGTAGACATAGGGCAAATTGCAAAATGACCTCCATCAGAAGTGGTCCACATACTTGCAACAGTTCCATCTTAACATCAAATATAGGACAAGGAGCATTAAATGCATCGCTGACTGCCTCATCCGACCTCCAGTTGTTGCACTCATGAGGGTGCTACACTCTTGAGGACATGAGACCTCTAGATGGCCCCAACTCTATGTGCGAGATCCTGGCTTCGCCACTACCTACCAGATGTTGGGCACAAAATCAATTGTCATTGATTTTCATATGCAAGATGGGTTGTTGTGCCATCTAGGTGATCTCTGCATTCCATCAAGCGAGTGAGAGAAGCTGATTCAGGAAGCTCACTACCGTCGGGTGGCCAGACACTTTGGCGTAGTGAAGACAGTGGCAGTGCTGCAACAACATTTCTATTTCCCGAAACTCTAACAGGTGGTCGGCAAGTATATCTAGTCCTGCATAGCTTGCGCCATTTCCAAACCGGCCATTAAGAAACAAGGCATGTACACCCCTCTACCTACTCTCGACAGGCCCTGGGAATCCATCTCAATGGACTACATGCTGAGCCTTCCTTCAACCAAGCGAGGAAATGATTGTGTTTTTGTGGTTGTTGATCAATTTTCCAAGATGGCAATTCTGGTTACCTGCAAGAAGAGCATCACAGTAGAGGCCATTTCTAATCTCTTCTTCAAATGAGTGTGGGCACATTTTGGGATACTAGAAACTATCATCTCCTATTGGGATAGTTGGTTCCTCAGCACATTCTGGTCAAGCTTCTGGTCACGAATGGACACCAAGCTCACCAAATCCATGGTTTTCCACCCCCAAATGGATGGCCAAACTGAGGTCGTCAATAGGATGATTGTGGATATTTTTCACATGTATAATTCCAAGAATCCGTGTACATGGGATGAGATTCTTCCCTATGTTGAACATGGTTACAACAGAGCCATACATAGTTCAACCAACCACATCCTCTTTCAGCTGGGGTTGGGATTTCAGCCATTGGGTCCCATGGATGTTGCACTACCCCTTGTGTCCACACATGAAGAATCATCCCATGTGAAAACCAAAGTCGACAAAGCTACCCAGTTCATTGAAAGAATCCAACTCATATGCCAAGAGGTTCAAGATATTTTGTAGAAGTCCAATGCCAAGTAGAAGCAGGGCCATGACCAAGACTAGGGGCCTATTGTAGGTGAATCCCCCTGCGGACAAGTGGATTCCCTCTTGGTCTCTAGACTCCTAAGACCAAGACAAAAAAATGCTTAGCATGGACACTAAATTTCTTTTAGATCTAATCAAGCTAATGAATGAAAGAGAAGGATAAATATATGTACCTTATTATCGATGTTTGTCCTTGCAAAGTCCTGCCTAAGATTCGATACCGAGCTCCCTGATAGATCCTGTAGGACACACAAAGATACAATGGACTTCCTACTCTACTGAGATTAGCTCAATAATAGATCCATATACTGCAGAGAAACTCATATGGAACAAGAACAAGTTTGAAAGAAACAGGCCAAGCATTGATTATATTAATGAGAACAAGTAAAAGTACTTACAAACCTTTGAGTGAAGGTGTAGCAACTTCTTCCAGTTCTCCTTGTCCAACCCCTTTGCTCAAATGATCTCCACTGATTGCTTGGATGGAATCTCCCTCATGAGATCATAAGTTTGATGTAATTCCCAATCTCCATTGTCAATACCTTCTTATGAGATCATAAGTTAGGTATAATCCTCAATCTTCCTTGTTTTCTCTCAATACCACTTATAGGATCATATGTTTGGTATCAATCTCTAGTATCCACTCTACCTTTCACCTTGAGAAGGTATCATTATATAACCTTGGAGAGGTCCAACCACTTGAGATATATTTTGGATGAGTTGAGGATTCTTCTCCTTCAGTTGAGGATCTCCCCTAAGATCATGCCTTGACCATCTATTCGAATCCAACTACCTTCAGGAATTGAGGGATTCTTCCCTTATTTGCCTCAACAAATCCATAATTTTCTTAAAAAATGGTAGTGCTCCCCCAAAAGGGTGCATAGGGTGCTCAAGCATTCCCCCAAAGAGGCTCAGGGACTGCCAACACTGCTTGACAATGGGTAGGGGAGCGCTCCTCTCCAAAATTCAGTTTTTGAGTGTTTTTTCCATGGCAAAAGGTTTGTACTCCATGCCAAGTGACTTCTCTTCTTCAAAGCTAGTCTTTGGGGTGTCTTAAGTGTCTTTGTGATGTCGTTAGAGGCACGACATAAGAAATATGGAAGTATACTGTTTGTGACACTTGCAACACTTGTAGTTAAGGTGTGACACTTGCAGACAAGATGCAACACTTACAACACTTGTAACGATGACACTATCGAAGTGAGTAATTTTGAGGTGTAACAGATTGCCTCCCAAAGTACGAAGTTAGAAGACGATGATGAATAAAGTACTTTGAAGAGTTTTTTGAGCAAGGGTATGGACACAGAGAAACCAGAAAAAGCTACACACAACCATCAAACAAATATTATGACATGTTTCATACCCAAGGCAGGCATACCTATGCTTGAGTGACAAAGACTTTTTAGGTATGGTCACCATAAAATACACTGTGGATCCATAATTATATTGAAAAAATGGTATAGCCACTGCAGATACAATGTGGATCCATACTCCTATGACCTGAACTGATTGTAGCCACGAAGAATATGCAATGGATCTACGAGATGACAAGACATAACCACGACCAATACAAAGTGGATCTATGTAACAGTATATGTGTCACAGTCCAAAAGAACTCCTTCACAACCTAAGCAAAGTATACATAAGAGTGAAAAGTCAACCTAGGGTCTTCTTACCAATCCCGATGTAGTACGAATCTAACCATGTGAATAGATGTCCTAATGTCGAACATGGTAGAAACCACTTGATTACTGGTCAATGATGTAAACCATTAAAAAGTGCGAGGGAGGTCACCATTGATGTCAATGATTCCCAAGGTACTCTAGTACATTCCAACGAATGTGAATGAATGAGATGAAGTCGAACATCCGTGGAATAATCCAATCAGGGGTCAATGATGTAAACCCCTGTCAGACACAAGGAGGCCTGCCATTGAGGCATCCAGGTCCCAAGGTACTAATTGGTTTCTAAGTCTATATTTTGGATAATGTGCTGAAGTCGACATGAATATACTCGTCGAAGGAGGGTCTTGATGTATCCCCCATCAAGGACATGAAATTGACACAGAGATGTAATTGGTAGATCAAATGAACATGGACTGACACAAGTATTGAAACATGATATCTGTGATGGCTGACTCTCGAGGTAGATACTTTCCTTGAACACTGAGGCACAACAACAGAAACATGACATAGACCAAATCTTGATGATGTAGTGGATGTTCTGACTTTCATTAGGTGCCCAAAGGAGTAAAAGAGTCTCAGAGGATTGGCTTAGTGCAGAGGTTTAGCGGATTAAAATGCGTGTAAAGACAAAGTGCTGTGCTCAAGGGTGACCATAAGAGTTACTGGTTGTGTTCTCAAAAACTGCTTGGCTTGCTTCTTTCAATTTTTCCCCTATCCAGATAGACGAGTACCTCTTTTTAATTTAATGATCTCGAGGAGGGTAACACATGCTCGATATGACTCACCTTCGGCAAGTCCCTCTTCCTTTGTTTAATGAACTGGTAGAAGTAAGGGTTTGGTCCCGTATGGGCGCTTCAATGTATGATTGTTTAACAAGTCCAAAGAAAGTAAACTCGGTGTTTTTTCATATTTAGAGAGTCTGAAAACAACTTAAAGATGAATCCAATGTTGTCCTTTTTCATAATGTTAGTCTCGCGAGGCCGAAAAAGAGATAAATTATCACTCGAAAGACACCCTTTCCAACCTTTTAATGAGTGGGAAAGGAAGCAAGATCACTCGACAATATTTTCATGTTTAGAGAGTCTGAAAAGAGCTCAAAGACAACTCCAAGGGGTTCCTTTTTCGTATATCCATGCGATTCTTAAAAAGAGATAAAAGTTTACTCGGTTGCATTTTCATGTATTTACGAGCACGAGAAAGAACAAAGACTAAGATTGGTTTCCCCTTCGTCTTGAAAGCTAGTGGCTTAACTCCAAAATGATCATCAAAGGCTGGAGACATGCCCTCCAAGCTTCAATTCATTCACCGACTTTGAGGTTGTCACCAATTTCTCTACTAGATGAGAAAAAGAAGAAGGGTGGATGAAAAGAAGGTTCAAGAGAGGTAACTGTTTCATTTTTTAATGAGCTTGACACATAAAAAGGATTATGCTCACAGCTCTAGGTTCAATCCCCAGATTGTTGTTTCATTTTTAATGAGCTTGCTACAGAGAGGAAAACTATGCTCAAGGCCTCTGTTTCATTTTTTTAACGAGCTCGCCACAGAGAATAGAAACTATGCTCGTAGACTCTGCTTGATCATGGCTTCCAAGAGAATAATGCTTTGGAAGGACACCATGTCAAGGGACAAAACTTGGTCATGGCTTCCAAGAGATCTTCACTGGATGGAAGAAAATCACTCTGGAAGGAACAAATGTCGAGGGTTGCGACAAGGGTAAGGAGATTAGGTTCCAATAGCCCTATCGAGGAGATCACCATGTCAACTACTAGATCCAAATCATCTGAAGTTGAAGTCATGGGATATAACGCCACATAATTGACATGTGGCAGGGGCGATACTGTCGTCATATAAGAACCATTCAGGGAGGTAATCCAATCAAAACCTATGAAGGAAAGTTGATTAATAGTCATAATTCTTTCATCGTGAGGGAAATATATTACACGAAAAAGAGTGGACACAATAGCTTTCATGGAATAGACATAATCCCACCCAAGGAGTAAAGCGAAATCCAAGGGGTCTTGGACTACCATGACATCAATAAAGACAGTTTTCCCTCCCAAAGTTACCGGAAACTGAGGAAGGGTCCCTAAAGGTTGACTAGTTATTCTGTTAAAAGCTAACAAATTCTGTGTAACCGACGCAAGCTGAGGACAACCCAAAGTGTGCCAAGCAACAGAGGACAAAATACTAATGCACGCACCTTCATCTATCAACGTTTGAGGAACGTCCTGACCACAAACCTGTACTATAATCTAGAAAGGAATGTGAGAGGGAAGACGAGGTCCTATTAGCACACCCCAACTCATTTCTTGGAGGGGGTTTCGTGGTAGAAAGAGGAATGCCTCCCAACACGTTAGATTCTATATCAACGAGAAAAACGTGGGAAGTATCGAGTTTACTCTCTAGGGGGAGAGTAGGATTGACCGATGATGGGATTGGATTGACCATGCTGACACTCTTCATAGGAAGAGTAGGATTGACTGATGATGTAACCGGAGAAATCACTTTGGCACTCTTCGAATGAAGGGTGGGACTGACTGAGAAAGGGATTGGATTAGTCACTTTGTCACTCGTCAAAGGAGGAGTGGGATCGACCGATGACAAAACCAGATCGACCACTTGGGTTTCATTCTCCAAGGGGAGAATGGGGTCGATGGGTGGAAATGGATCGACCACTTTGGTGTCACTCTCTAACGGGATAATGGGGTTGACCGAGGATGAAAACGGATCGACTACTTGGGTTACACTCTTTTGATGAAGAGTAGGGCTGATCGATGACAGAACCAGATCAACTACTTGGATTTGTGGTTCAATCGAGGAGGAAACTAGATTGACCACCTGATCAACCAGACTGACCGAGGATGGAAACGGATTGACCAGTCCATCAAATAATGATGGACTGGGAGAAATCTTACGATAAGATTTTGGAAGTTGAATTTTTTCCAAAAGAGAAGAAGCCTCATCCATACGAGGACAAAGGTGAGAATAATGATCACCTTTACATAACATACAAGGGAATTTGACAATTGTCTTCTTCTTACCAACCTGAACATCACTAGTTGACGGGGCATCACCAGCATGTCTAGCAGAGGCCGATGACATGGAGGACCACATTTATAAGACCTTGGGAATACCAGGGCAATCCCTCAGAAAGTGGTCACCCTTACAAAGACTGCAAGGGAATTTGGGTTTCAGATTTATAATTTTAATCTTGTTGACCTCATCAAAACTCCCATTACTATTAACAGTAATTGGTTGCTTGGATCCAACATTTGATGTTGTTGGGGCCTTGGTCATTTTCGGGTTCTTCTTCTTCTTCTGATCAACCTGGCTACTTGCTTTAGATCTTTCACTAGGTGAAGAAGGAGAAATGGAAGGAGACTTGATGGGTGAAGAAGGTGAAAAGTCGATGTGAGGTTGATGTGTAGGTGGTGTACTGACATCTAAAGTATTAGGTGTAGTTGAAACATTGGGAGGATTTGAGATCACCAAAGTGGGGAATAACCAAACCGGTAATCCGATGCTGAGTCTCGGAAGACTCAGTGTGGCAATGTATGGAGGACCAAAGTTTCCAAACGAAGGAAAGGTATAAGGTTCCTCAGGAGAAGGGGTTCCTCCATTGGTACTCTCAAGATTTGATGCCATTAACACTGACTCAACCTAAGGTCCACTAAGTAACACAACCAACACACACTATGAATATGAGAAGCAAACAATCAAACAAAACCTTCCCACAATGAAACCACTAGTTGGTGATGAAATCCAACGTTGTGAGATCAAAATAGGAAGAGGCAGAGGTAGAGAGGGTGGATCAGTTATGTTGGCGACCTTCTTAATGGACTTATGCCTTGGTGCAAGCTTCCATGTAGTAATTGTGGATTTACCCTCCAAGGAGCCCAAGTGAGCTTGACCAACATCTATTCCAGGTACAGTGAGACTTCCCTTCACCATCACCTTGTGTAAGACCCTAAAGATTATGGCTACTAAGGTTACCAATTCACAGTCATCCCCTGGGTGGGTACAATTGATAGTTCGATCTAAACGTATGGGCAGGATAATAAGTCCGAAATCAACTCGAGAGGCTCCAATTTCTGTTGTAGGTGAATCCCCCTGCGGACAAGTGGATTCCCTCTTGGTCTCTAGACTCCTAAGACCAAGACAGAAAAATGCTTAACATGGACACTGACTTCCTTTTAGATCTAATCAAGTTAATTAATTAAAGAGAAGGAGAAATATATGTAACTTATTATCGACATTTGTCCTTGCAAAGATCTGGATGAGCTTTGATCCTGAGCTCCCTGATAGATCCTGTAGGACACACAAAGATACAATGGAATTCCTATTCTACTGAGATTAGCTCAATCATAGATCCATCTACTACAGACAAACTCATATGGAACAAGCACAAGTTTGAAAGAAACATGCCGAGCATTGATTATATTAATGAGAACCAGTAAAAGTACTTACAATCCTTTGAATGAAGGTGTAGCAGCTTCTTCCAGTTCTCCTTGTCCAACCCCTTTGCTCAAATGATCTCCACTGATTACTTTGATGGAATCTCCCTCATGAGATCATAAGTTTGATTTAATTCCCAATATCCATTGTCAATACCTTCTTATGAGATCATAAGTTAGGTATAATTCTCAATCTTCCTTGTTTTCTGTCAATACCACTTATAGGATCATAAGTTTGGTATCAATCTCTAGTCTCCATTGTACCTTTAACCATGAGAAGGTCTCCTTATATAACCTTGGAGAGGTCCAACCACTTGAGAGATATTTGGGATGAGTTGAGGATTCTTCTCCTTCAGTTGAGGATCTCCCCTAAGATCAACCATCTATTCAAATCCAACTACCTTCAGGAATTGAGGGATTCTTCCCTTATTTGCCTCAACAAACCTAGAATTTTCTTAAAAAAGGGTAGTGCTCCCCCAAAAGGGTGCACATGGCACTCAAGCGCCCCCCCAAAGAGGCTCAAGGAGCGCCAACATTCCCTCACAGTGGGTAGGGGAGCGCTCCTCTCCAAAATTCAGTTTTTGAGTGTTTTTCCATGGACAAAGGTTTGTACTCCCTGCCAAGTGACTTCTATTCTTCAAAGCTAGTCTTTGGGGTGTCTTAAGTGTCTTTGTGATGTCGTTAGAGGCACGACATAGGCAATATGGCAGTATAATGTTTGTGACACTTGCAACACTTGTAGTTAAGGTGCGACACCTGCAGACAAGATGCAACACTTACAACACTTGTAATAAATTAGTAGAAAAAGTTCCACAAACCATGCATTTTAGAATTGAAGTCTACATCCAAATAGCTTCGCCATCAGTGGATTCTCATTCATTAACATTTCATATAAAAGTATACAAATATGCACAAGTACAAATCCATTTTACTTTTCAAATTCATCTCATTTATAGAAGAAAATAAGGGAGGGTAAACTTATGAGCTTGAGACACATCAATGACTATTTGTTGCACATGCTTACCTATATGTTATCCTTATCACTTCATCTTCTTTTTCTCTAAGAGGATTTGTAACATCCTCGGTTTTAAACCCCGCAAATCATAGTGTAATTGTATAAATGTCATTTAGGTTGGTGATCTGATATGTTTGGTACAAAGAGCTCGTATTGATTAACGTGGCCGAGCGCCGAACTATGTATTCTGAACATTGAAATGATTAATAAAGATGATAACCACTAGCTACAATGTGAAAGGAATGAAAATGATGGGGGGGCTATGATTCCACAAGGGAGTGGGGTCCAAAGGGGAATTATGCATGGGTATTAATCTAAACCCACATTCCAAAATTTTATTATCATTGTGTATAACCTTCTAATTTGTTGTTGAGTGTTCCCAAAGCTAAATTTGACCTAAAAGGTAAAACCTTCACATTATAATGGTGCCCGAAGGTGTTGGGAGAATTTGATTAATAAACGATGAATATCATTTTGAATGGGAGATTGATGACCCAGATTCATCATAAATTGAATTAAAAACTTATAATTTTTTTGGAGATTGGAAAAGTCTCGCAAATTGACGGTTGAGATTAATTTTTGACGGTTGGGAAATGGAACAGATCAACAATCGAGGATCATCGATAGAGTTGGGTGAATTTTGGCGAATCAACAGTCAAGATCATTTTGAATGGGAGATCGAAGACCTAGATTCATCTTGCTTTTGGTTGAAAATTTCTAAGTGTTGGAGTTCACCAAGAGAGATCGTCGATTGTCGATGGTTGGAGGTCGATGAGTTTTGAAAAAGTATTTGGTTATGACCAAAAGAATCCATCGATCGTTGATGGTCGGATCGAAGAGATTGGAAAAGTGTGTCATTTACCGAAGGAAATCATCAATCATTGATGACCGATGATTGGAGGGTCAACAAAAATTGGTGAAAGGTTTCATGCATCGAAAGGAAATCACCAGTCGTCGATGGTTGATGATTCAGGGTTGGAAGAATGGGAGAAGTGTTCAATTCATCTAAAATAAATTGTTGATAACCATTGAAATGAAAGGGGAGGATGATGTGTCTTTCCACATTAGTTTCCATGTGTCATGCCACATCAACATCCACGTGTTATGCCACATCAACCAAATTTCCATGTCCACGTGTAATGCCATGTCAGCATAGTTGCCACGTCATCCAAGAGATGGTTGATGGTTGATGGTCAATGATCGAGGTTTGGAGAATTTTGTAAACAAGTTGGTTGCCAAGGAAATTCATTGATGGTTGATGATCGAGGCTCGACGAAATTGGTGAGAAAGTTTGGTTTAGCAATGGAATTAGTCGATCATCGATGATCGATGTAGTGTTGAAAAATCAACAGTCCAAATCGATTCGAGCTGGAAATCGACGGTGGAGTTTCATCCATGAGCTCGGGGAAGGTTTAGCAGATCAACGGTGGAGATTAATCCTGATTTTGAGATCGATGACCGAGATTAAAATACTGTTATAATAGTAAAACAATCATTTTTCTATGAAGATTTATGAATTTCTAAGGTCATCAACTTGCAAGGGGTTTTTAAGGCCCTAAACAACATATTTAAGTAAGTCAAGAGTCATGAGAAATATGTGTGCCTTTGGTACACACAATATATATGCCTTAAAAAATGAATTCATAGAGATATTTCCAATGAGATATTCTGAGCACAAATCAAAGCTCGTATGGAAAAGTTACAGTTGAAATAGTACAAGGTATTTTTTCGGCACCACTTTACTTCCAAAGGGCATAACTCCTCATTCTGAAGTCAGTTTGGGCAACATAAGTAGGCTATGGAAATATCATGAATAATAGAAGTCAACCATGGAACCATATTTGGAATCTTGGTACATGAACATGTACACGAAGAGAACAAAGACACCTGTAACATACATGGCTAAACATGTAAAACAATCAAAACTTCTACGGGCCATAACTATCAGCCCAGAGCCCGAATGAAGGTGAGGTGTTTATAGATCATTTAGAAGGTAGTCATGAACATACCCAATTGAGATTCTATCAAAATCCCAAAGTAGTTGGTGTAGGGATGCATGAATAGGGTTTAAATTGCTAAGCCAGGAGAAATTGCAAAGGGGCAAAGTTGTCATTTCCATATTGTTGTAGATTTTTTACTCGATCATTAGTTTGACTATTTTATATTTGGTGTGAATTCAGTATAGGAATTATTATCTATTGCGCTTAGAAAATTTTCCTTGGTTTCCAAAATATTTATCTCTGTAAGTGGCAAAAGTTGGTTTGAGATTATTTATAGCAGGGAGAAAAGTGCACAAAAGGGGTAAATTGGCAATATTCAATTGACTATAACTTTGTGCTCGGTGCTCAGAATTGAGCAAGAAAGTATTCATTGGAAAGGTATTGTATAGGAGAATATAGATATCCACTTGGAGTTTAGTTTTGAGCTAAAGGATTCTCAAGGAATCAAAAAGAAGGTGATTGGTGGACTTGAAGGACATCATTGAGTAGAATGGGAATTCCGGGTAGCCATAACTCTTGGCTCGTAAATCATATTGAAGTATGAGTATGGTAATTGGAATGGTAACACGGAGGAAAACATGACAAAATTTATAAGTTCTCCATGGGAGAATCAAGTTTTTCCATAAAGTTTTAGGAAAACAAAAGTGGATTTGGATTCCATGGACCATGTAACTACTTGATGTGAAGATTTTTCCAGATAATTTCAAAATTTGGAGGAACTTTCCCAGATGATAGAGGTGAGTTCCAAAGGTGATTATTGGGTAAGGAAGAGTATTGAAACTCAATGCATAATTATAGAGTCAAATTTGAAGTGCAATAGCTTGGAAAAATAAAAAGGGGTTGAGCTTATTAACATGGCATTAGTAATGAGTAGAGGGGTACTCTAGTAGAGAGTGTTGTGTGAAGGAATTGCTAGAAAGAGGATAAGATTCCACATATGAGGATTGTGTGGATATATTCTAGATTAATCCCAGGGTCCACTGGATAGGGAAGCAGGTCAAGCATGTACAGTTGGCTGAAGAATCAAAGAGATGTAGAAGGAAGTGCAAGGATGCATAGTAGGTGATGAAAGGTTGACAAAGGACTAAGGAAGAACAAATAAATATTAATATTCATCTACTATAAAGTTTGAATGGATTGGAATTGAAAATCAATAGAGTTTCTCACATAAATCATGAATCCAACAAGTGAGGAATGTCATTTGCATGCACAAGTAGTTAATGGGGACTTCATAGCCTTGAAGGTAGAAATATAGTGAAGGCTACAAATCTTGTTGGAAGAGGAGGAAAACGGATATCATGAGATGAGGTGTGACTCATGGATTGGATGAGTCATATCTATGTGAAAACATAGGAATGCAGGAAGAAGGAATTGTTAGATACGATCTTACAACTTTTTTCTAAAGTACTTAGAACAAGAAAGTTGCCTCTATTATCAGAGTGTGCAGTGGAACCAGGGTATATGTGCAAATGGAGGAGTGTAGCATTCCATTTGGAGGAGAGTGGTCTTGAGTGGCCAAGCAATACTTCACAGTGAATCATCCAATGAAGTGAAGAGAGGTATTTAAAATTGAGCAAAGCCATGGATAGAAAAAGATAGTGGAAAGGATGACATAAAAGAAAGATTTCATAATGTTGAAATGCCAATCAATGAGAATGGTATTTCAAGACCAGTTTGGTCAAGGAAATGGGGAGTGTTTAATTAGATTGCAATGTTAATATTCAGTTGGAGTAGTGAATGTTACAACACTATGAATATTGATAATTTTAGCCAAAATATGTTGGGACAAGATTCTCTGCATAAAGGATGCATTTGTGAGATGGAAACACTACTTGATCTAGTGGCTAAAAATGTAGAATGACCAAGTGAGGCTTGGTTAGAAGATTCATAATAGGGGTCAGTGGTGAAAAATTGAGAAGAATGGAAGTGCATAGAGCAACAAGGTGTAAGTTTTAAACCTGTGAAGTAAAGCAATGCATATAGATTCTTAAGCAATACATAAATTAATCAATGGCTCATACACAGAGTACACAGAGATTTTTACTGGAAACCCTCAATCGGGGAAACCTTTCTTATTTTCATTATATCGAATTTCACCATTCGCCATACAATATATACAATGTTTTTAGGTATTCCGTAGATACCAAAACCCTAATCCCTTAATCCAGGATTAATTTAGAAATCAGCTAAAAATAGCAAAATCCGCTAAAAATAGCAAAAACCGCCCAAAATAAATTTTCAGGGCGCTGCCCCGAACGCTACGCATAACCAGGGGGGGGCATACCTGCCCCCCCCCCTGGGACCCCCTAGGAAAGCACTCGGCGCACACGATAGAGCTCTAGGTGAAGGGATCGTCAGACGCAGTTGTCGTATCTGACGCATCCACACACACACACACATGCAAAGAATATAACACATACCCAAAATTCTCCCACTTGTTGTTTTCTTTGCATCCAGGGGTCCAGGGGATTATATAGTCAACAATCCAGGGAAACAATGCCCATTGTTACTCTACACCAAGAGACCTTTTCTGTGCTCACAAACTTTGTCAATGAATCTGCAACATTCTTCAAAGCGTCAACCTTTTCTAGCAACACCTTCTTTTCCTCAACCATGTCTCTCACAAAGTGATACTGAACATCAATATGCTTTGTCTTTGAATGATAAGCTGGGTTCTTTGCCAGGACTATTGCACTTTGACTGTCACAGTCTAATATCACTACTTGTTGTACCAACCCAATACCTGAACACAATCTTTGTAACCATACTGATTCCTTGCTTGCATGAGTGGCTGCCATGTATTCAACTTCTGTAGTTGAGAGTGCCACTACAACATGTCTTTTTCTCATCCAACTGATTTCTCCTCCAAATAGGTTAAACACATACCCACTTGTAGATCTTCTGCGATCCAAATCTCCAGTCCAGTCTGCATCAGCAAAGCCATGTATGTCCACCACTTTGTCCAATCCCAGTCTTCCTTGGTATCACAATCCATAACTGGTGGTGCCACGAAGATACCTGAAGACCCTCTTTACTGCTTTCCAATTCTCCTTCCCTAGTTTTGACATATACCTACTCAAAACTCCCACTGCATGTGCAATGTCCGGTCTAGTACAAACCATTGCATACATCAAACTGCCAACTGCACTAGCATATGGAACA
>JZKD02S2127166.1:0-34995 GCA_000966675.3 Picea glauca
GGACATTTGAAAATTTGGTTATTGTGGCATGAAATAAACCCATTAATGTATTTTACCCTATTATTTACCTTATAAATCATTATTTCCCATTCCATTGGGTTTTATTTACACATTTACGTGTCATTTCTTTGAAAATGAAAACACAAATGGCTCTTCTCTATCACGGTGGTCTCCATATCCTCTCCTATGTTTTTTTGGACAAAAATTGTTTAAACTCTAACTCCTCTATATTATCTTCTACCATGAGTGTCTATATTATCCTCTACCATGAGTGGGCTCCTATGTATCATGATCTACCAAGGGAAGACCCACTTTTTATCTCCTCCCTCCTCTAGTCTTTATCATTGGGTCAGTTTCTCTCAAAGTGTCAACTCAAGCATTGCAAGCTCCTCAAGCTATTTTTTTTGGTTTGTGTTTTATTATATGTTATAACATATAATATATGTATATGTTACAAATGTTATAATATATCATATGTTACAACACATAACTTGTTATAATATATAACATTTTTTGTTTTGTTATATGTTATAACATATAGCATGCTATATGTTATATGTATATGTTACAACAGATAACATGCTATATGTTATAATATATAACATATGTATGTTATATAAATTTTATTATTATTAATCTTAAAAAAAGTTATACACGTGTAAATTTAATAATGTTATAAATAATTATATGTTATAGTATATAACATATGTATAATATATAATATTTTAAAAAATTATGTTATATAACATATTTTTTAATATATATTTAAAAATTTTAATTATATATTTAGTTTTAATAATATTATAAATAATTGATAATAGTATCCACATTATAATATAAATTTGGCTATAGGTTTCTATATAGACTCAATAGTCTGATTNTTATATATTTAGTTTTAATAATATTATAAATAATTGATAATAGTATCCACATTATAATATAAATTTGGCTATAGGTTTCTATATAGACTCAATAGTTTGATTTGAGTAGAAATATGGACAAACAACTCCATTGTAACATTTTTCCTAATGTGTGGAAACACTACCAAAGTGTAGTGTTTCTTTTCAGAATCCTAGAACCCCACTTACCCCTACCTAAACTTAACCCCTAACCATTGGCCTATAGACCCATAAACCTTAATCACTATAACCTTAATAACCACCACCTCATATAAACCTAATTTAACCCCTAACCATTATGAACATTGAGACCCTTTTCCATCTTAACTATAAATAATTAAAACCCATAAACCTTGAACCCTATTCCACTAAGCCATATCCACTACACCATTAACCCCTAATACATATCAACCTTAATCGTTAATCTATATAACCCCACAAATTCCATAACCTCATTCCCCCCTAACTGCTAACCCATAACCTCATAACCTTTGCAAACCCATTGAGCCCAATCTAAAATTAACCCAAAACCATTACAACCCCACTAGCTCCTAACTAACCTTAAATTCTAACTATTTTAATCCTACAAACTCTTAATTCTCCTTAATCCTTGATGATTACAACCCCACAAACCCCTGACTCATAATCCTTAATCACTACACCACTACCCCATAATGCATATCATCGTAACCCTTAAACCATAGAACCCCACAAACCTCCTAACCTACCTATCCATCTTAATCCCTAATCCATATAACCCCCTTACCCCTAACTGACCTTAACTCAAATCCTGTGTAAGCCACAAACCCTGCATTAAACAATATCCACTCACCATTATAACCCTATTAATTGCAAACCATTATATCCCCAATGACCCCTAATTAAACTTAACCCCACACACCTATAATCCCACATACCCTTGATTAATTGTAATCAATATATACTATAACCTCATTGATTCTTGAACCCCAATCCCTAACTAAGTATAATCCAAAATCCCTTAAACACACAAATTCCAAACCAATGCTACCCCTAACTATTATACCCCTACTAGCCCTAACCCCTATAACCCAACTAATCCCTAATTAACCTTAACTCTTATTGATGGAGTTGGATTCCTAATACTCAACATTAAGGATTAAACCCGAGGAAGAGTTACAATTACACTCCTCCCTACTTGCCTCCCTACTTGAAGTGGAATAATCTTCTATATTAATGGTCTGACAATCTTTCAATGAGCTTTAATGCAAAGTTGAATTTTTCTTTTATGTTTTCTCTTTTAAGTTTTTATGTAAATGAATAACCCAGAAAAGGTGAAACATTATTTAATGAAAGTGAAGTGGAAAACTATTATGAGAGTTAACTAGCATAAAAACAATGGAAATGTCGTTGTAGTCATCTAATTCCCAAGAAGTAATTCTATATGAAAAATATGTTTGAATAGTGATACTTTCTGGGAAAGAACAAATCTAACTAAACATAAAAATGAAGATTTTAACTACAAGAAAAATGGAAAGAGAATTGGTTAATTATTTGATTCCTTAGAATTAATTCTATATAAATATATTAAATTGCACAACATCAACTTTACATAACAAAAATTCATAGAAAAGAAGAACTGGCTCTAAATAATAAAAACAAATTGCATTAAATATCCATGGAAGGAAAATTTAACTTGTAAGAATTTCAATATTGCATCAAGATAACTTGGAAGACAATAGAAATATCTTACTAGGCATATGTATAAACAACCAAATAGAAGAGTATTCCACAATATCGACTTGCAAAAATTATCTCCTTCAACAAAATTTTCCTTGTCCAAAGAATGGATGATAAATTAATGAGTAAAAGAAGTAATTCCAATACAATATTTCATAAAACATACCTCTATAGATGAAAAACCCATACAAATCCTTGAATTCAAATATTAATACATTACAAAATTAGTTATGACAACCACTTTTTGACTTAACCCCAAGGAGAACTATAATACCCCTAGGTAGAACCCAAATTGTAATGTAAATGTAAATGTACATATAGGTTGGTGAGCCATGGGCGCACAAGTTTCAAATACATTTTAGCATGGGTGCACCAACGGAAGAGTGTGTGCACATTTCATAACTTTGAATGTACCTAAGTAAGTGCACGAGGATTTTCATGTGCTTGAACCAAGGGAAGAGTGTGTGCTCATTTCATAGCTTTGCATGCACATGGGTAAGTGTGCAAGGATTTCCTTAAAGTGTGCACCGGACCATGTTTGTAGCTGGGATATTTTTTAGGCCGGAGAGCCTTTGTATATATGTATATTGAACCCAAAGTGTCTGTGTGGTCATTAGGCTGGAGAGCCTAGATTACGACAAAGGAAACTACACCTATATTTTGTAAAATGCAATGACACTCAAATAATTAATGAAAATATATCACTGTGTGCATACCAATCAGACGAAAAGAGACGGGGGGCTAAACTCCACTAGAATGGGAAAGAGGTGGGAAGCTTAAAGGGAATATTTCAATAATATTTCCAAAAGTATAATCGTGGGATATGTATTTATCCTAAGTTCATGAGGGATGGGAATGACTCACCAAGTGTAGCGAAGTTAGTTCTTAAGGTGACAAGTGTCTAGTCTTAACCATGCAAATATATTGTTGGGCCTTAGCATATTTCGGGGGAAATTCACTCATTCGTTCATGAGGCACACCAACTTTCCTATGCTAGGCAGTCATATCTTGTTGTAACTTGCTCTCGTCACATAACCATGTTCTTGGGAAGGCCTATGTTTGTTAAAGAAGCGGGTTTTTATTCGTGTGTTTGTCAAAGAAGCAATTTGACAGGCCCGTGTTTTTCAAAGAAGGAGATTGTCAGGCCTGTGAGCATTCTCTCTAGGTGAGATATTTGTTTGGAAATGTTTTCCCAAGGTTCCCAGTAGAAGCTACAGGGCTCTGAGACTTCTTGTCTGACCTTTTTTTGAAGCCATGGAAGGAAAGTGGGGAAGCTGAAGGACTGTTGATCAAAGAAGGGGCACACTTTCTGGTGTGGAACATGCATGTGGGGAATGAGGGACTGTATTCTATTTGCTGGGGTTAACACCTTGTATGAGTGTTTTGACTATTGATAAACCTTAGCTTGTCTTAGGTTTCNTATCACAATAGCACCATATCAAAATGAGAGAGAATACAACATCAATAACACATAACACAAGATATACGTGGTTCACCCTCTCGATAGGGCTACATTCACAAAACTGTGATTTATAATATATTAAGATGAAGCATACAGTTCTTGTCTACGCTCTTAGCTAGCATAACTTCTCTCTTCTCCTCTTTATCTCCCCCCTTCCTATGCACCTAGCTGTAGGATCGATCTTCACACCTAGATTAAGATCTTACAATACAGAAGGCTTTTCACACTCAACACTTCTCTTTCACACAATAATACTCACTCGATCACACAACAACAATGAAATCTTAACCAACCTATCACCAACCCAACCCAGGTCATTTAGACCTTTATTTATACATTAAAATATCTCTTGGACACCTTTAGGTTAAGACCTAAGTGTCAAAACCCTATATAACAAAACCCTAGGTGTCTAAAACCCTAGGTCAACTTGACCCACATTTTTAGGGCTTCGCCGGTCTGTCTTTCCTTCCTTCACGCGTGGTGCTTCAAAGCATCTGTTGATATCTTATTTCACTTTTTGAGTTGTCCATGATCCCTCTTCCTTGTTGACCTGTCATACTCGATCTCCTTGTTCAACGACTTGCTTTCTCTTACTTTGCTCCGTCTTTTCTGCTCTTTTTCTCACTTCAACCTAGTATCAGACACTGTGTCTTCCACATAGTTCACATTTTTCCTTTTATCCCTTAATATTATCTTGCTTCCATAACCAAGGGCCAACATGCCCCCAACACTCACATGTGACTCGTCCTGAGGCACTTCAGGTCTGAGCTTTATGTTTCATTTACACTTCAAACTACACAGGGCAGCCTATGCTTTCAACTCTATTCCTCCCTTCCTTCCTTGTGCAGACTGTCTTTTATGTGTTGAGTACACACTTTCAACTGCACTTGGTACCTAGACCCTTTTTGTTTTTCTTTTACTGAGAGATGTGAGGCAACTGGTTGTCATAATACAATTTCAACCATATCCCATTCACTAATCCTTCCTTCCATTCTCCATTCAAGGTCTTCAACTACGCAACTCCTCCTTCTGTAGCATAGACAACCTCATATGGCCCAATCCAATGTGTTATGAACTTTCATAGATGATTCATGAACTTACTATCATATACCAATACCAAATCACATTACTTAAAGATTTCTTCTTAATGTGTCTGTCATGGTAGGCCTTTTCTCTTTCTTTTTGAACCTACTAATGAAATCCCACGATAAATTTGTCTTCTTCCATTTCGACCAACTGCGCAAGCCTCTCTTGCATAGTGGCAATGTCATCCATATCTATAAAGGCTGCAATTCTCAGACTAGGAACCAAATATTTCATAGGTACAATTGCTTCTATACCATAGACCAATTTGAAGGGGGTCTGTATGGTCAGTTTCTTGCAAGTGGTTATATAGGCCCATAATACTATTGGTACTCTTTAATCCCAGTCAATACTTGTTCACACTGCATATCTTCGTCAGCATTGTCTCCAAGATCTTGTTGAATGCTTCAATTGTCCATTCGCTTGTGGATGGTAAGG
This sequence comes from Picea glauca, assembly GCA_000966675.3. NCBI lineage: Eukaryota > Viridiplantae > Streptophyta > Pinopsida > Pinales > Pinaceae > Picea > Picea glauca. The sequence goes on from JZKD02S2127166.1 coordinate 5,602, forward strand.
TGTGCTCTTCTGATGATGGACTACAAATTCCTCAGTCAAGGATTCAATGGTCTTATTGATGAAATGTGTGCCTTGATTGCTCATAAGGATCTTCGGGCATCCAAACCTGGCTATGATGTCATCAAATATGAAGCCTGTAGTTGTAGTTTCACTACAGTCCTTAACTTCTCTTACTTCAACCCATCTAGTCAAGTACTATGTTGCAGTGATTATGTACCTAGCTCGTGTGTGCTTCCCTGGTGGGTTTATAGGTCCCACGAAATCAATGGCCCATTTCTCAAAGTCTTGTAGGGTTAGTTACGACGCTAAAGGAATTTCATCTCTTCTGGATGGTTTCCCAACTCTTTCACATACATAACAAGCTCTGTAATAATCCTTAGCATCTTTGTGCAGGGTAGGCCACTAGAGGCCAGCTCTAAGAACCTTTTGTATTGTTGATTTCCCTGCGTAGTGTCCTCCTGCGATGCCTTCATGAGCTTCAGCAAGGATCAATGGTTGGTCGACCTCCATAACACATCTTCTCAATATCTCATCAGGTCTCATCTTGTATAGTTCTCCAGCTATAAGTGAAAATTTTGCAGTGTGCATGACTAGTTGTTTCTTATGAGTGATTGTATATTCACTAGGTGCCAGTCCTGTTGATAGGAACTGAACTATCTCCACAAAGTGATCATCAACATTCATTATGACCAACAATTGTGCATCCGATAGTGTATCCTCCAAACTAGTAGGATCTTCTCCATGTTCCAACCTCGACAAGTGGTCATGACCTTTGTTCATTCTTCCTGGCTTAACCACAATCTCAAAATCATATTCTTGAAATAAAAAAATCCATATTCATATTCTCCCCCCCCCCCAACACTAGATTTTTGACTAGGTATTTCATCATGGAGTGATCAGTAAGCATTTTAAAGTGACCTCCCAGCAAGTAGTGGCGGAACTTTTGCAATGCATACACCATGGCTAACCCTTCTCTCTCAGTGGTGGTGTAAATAATCTCAGCTATTGATAGATTCCTACTAGCAAAGGATAACAAGTGGTCGATGTCTCATTTTCGCAGTTGTGCTAACACAACTCCTAATGCGATAGAAGATGCATCAACATGCATGTGAAATTCCTTGCTCCAATATGGGAAAACCAGAATGGGAACAGTAACCATTTTCTGTTTCAGCGTGTCGAAGCTCTGTTGGCATTCTTCTATCCAATGAAATGAACAGTATTTCTTCAAAATCTTCTCCATGGGTGTTGTAATCTATGCATATCCTTTGATGAACTTCCTGTAGTATCCAGTATGTCCCAGTGCAATGCCCAGTTGTTTGACTGAAGTAGGAGGGGGAAGATCAACTATAATGGAAATATTAGATGGATCTACCAACAATCCCTACTTGCATACAATATGACCTAACAACCCTCTGAAGGGTGAAAATAAGACACTCTTATTCACGTTTAAGGAAATCTAACACTCTCCGCACTTGTCCAACATTAGTCTTAAACATTCAATATGATTTTGCAAAATGTTGAAAACAGTCCAATCATCGAAGTATGATTCCATGAATTTATGTAAAAACTTCTTAAATGCTTCGACCACCACCCTAGAAAAGATGGTTGGTGCATTCTTCAATCCAAATGGAATCACTGTATACTGGTAGGATCCCCATTCTGTTGCAAATGTGGTCTTATGGAAATCTTCCTTGGCAATCCGGATCTGATGGTATCCTGAAAATATATCTGTAAAAGAAAATACCTCATGTTCTCCTACATTGTCTAGCACTTCGTCAATGAATGGTGTAGGGAATGGGTCATGCAAATAGGCATCATTCAGCTTCCTAAGATCTACACAGAACCTGATTTCTCCTGTCTTCTTATCTTGTACCACCATAGGGCTAATCCATTATGATTCTTCAACAGGTTCTATGATTCCTGCTTCCAACATTGGGTCAAGCTCGATCTTCACTTTCTCCTTATATTTAGGGTTCATTTTGTAGTGTCTCTATTTGACTGGCCTTGCAGCAGGTTTCAAAGGGATCCTCATCTCTCCCATGGGCCCTTTAATTCCCTTCATATCAATGAACTTGCTTGGAAACAAGTCCTGATATTCATGCAGTAATTCTTTGATCTTGTCAATAGTGGCAACATTCCAATAATCTCCAACATTTGCAAGCTTTGGTGTCTTTTCTGTTCCAATGTTGAATTTTTTTATCTTGATCGGTTGTCCAACAAAAGGTAGTTTGATTTCTAGTCCTTCTAAATGTCTTTTGCCTTCTGTTTCTTCGATATTCACATTCCTAGGATCGTCGTCTTCAGCAGCATTGATATTGTAATAGCTTTGCAACTTCTGAAGAGGCATAATCCATTCATCCTCTTCTTGCTCCAAAGGGAGGCTAGGTGCCTCCTCAAACACTTTATGTCTTACAACCTGTAATGCTTGATATACTATAGGATATTGGCTTTCAAACAAAAAGGTAGTTACAAAGTTCTAGGTCATACCTTCCTAATCTGCAGTGATGAGGCGCATTTCTACTTGAAGATACTAGTTGATGGGAGTTGTGTCCAGTGTGTTAATAAATTTTTGCACCCACTATTCTTGAGGAATGCTCCTCCAGGATTCCTCGCAACTACGCACATGGGCCTTCGGATAGCTTCGACCCGTGTACCTAACTTCACAACCTTCTACTTGTTCTGAAAATCGTGTTGTCATCAAAGTGCGGCATTGTACCCAGTCTGTAATATTGTTTTTGTGTGTCCCCCACCATCTTGCTAGAGTTGATTTCACAGCCTCATCCATTGCCAAAAATATTTGTGGTAGTAGTACAATTTCTTCAAAGTCCATCAGAAATGCTTCTAAATGATTCAAACCATCAAAGGTGGGCAAGTTACTTACTATTATGTCGATCCAACAGACTTCCATAGTTAATCTAGCACATCTCCTTGTAGATACTTTGTACATTTTGTTCTGCCAGTTCTCCATTACTTCTTCTGGATATGATGAGCATGCATTGTCACTTCGCCAACTCAGATTTCCATCTTTTGTAGGATTAATGTAGTCTTATTGTCTGGCTGTCAATTTGTATATGTTTTCTAGTTCATATGCATGGTCTTCTTCTCTAATGGATTCTATGTATCTTTGACCTTCATTTGGATCCAAAGGTGCAATGACCCTAAGGCCATCTCTTTCAAACGACATTCTTCTTTTACTTAAATCGACCACATTGGCATTATTGAAAGCCCAATCAATTCCTAATAGCACAGGGTAAGGACAACTATCATCAACTATCTCAATCACCTCAAAGTCTGCAAACGTCCTTACTCCATTGATTTCTATAGGGACACTCTCCAGTCTTCCAAAGGGGATTACCACTTGTTGATTATCCATCCTAAGCCTGATAGGGGAATATATCAAATTAGGTTTTCCCATCAGTGCCTAGGTCTTCTTCGTCATGACGTTGACCTCCAACTCCAAGTCGAGGACCACATAGTTTATATCACACTCCTGAATCTGAGCATTAAGGTGTAGTTCTTCATTTGTCCTTCTCTTATTGGATAGTTGATGTACTGCTTTATTCAGAAAAGGATCTACCCTTCCCATATCATACTTTCTAACCAAATTTTGTAGTTCTTGTATGGCTTTTTCATCTTTAATCAACTCAATACATGTATACAAGAAACTGACAAGTTTACTGACCTCTTTTCCTTCTCAGGGTGAAGTAGGTTGATAAAATGCCAGAGGCATTCCATATTCTCTTACTTCTGATCGAAACTTTGATGAATATCCTTGGTCTCTCCTGAATTCTTTTCTTGCCTCCTCAAACATTTGTATTTGTTTCTTTCCATCAAAAGTTTGGGTCTTCTCTGCAGCTTTCCCAAATCCTGAGTCTTATGTAGTCTTTCCTTGTATCACTCTATCTTCTCCTGTAACAAGGCCTCCTCTAGTGATAACAACAACTCTGGAATTTTCTCCACGAGGTTCTTCTTTGATTAGTTGTATTTGTGGGTTTTGTTGAGGTCCCCATATCTTCTGAATTTTAGCCAGCAATGTTGGACATTCCTCAATAGCATGCTCAAATGAGTTGCAATAGTTGCAAGTGGTACAAGGGTTCTGACAATCCCTTGCCAAGTGTCATGGTTGTGGTTGTGCACAGTTATAATAGATGATCTTTCCTTGACCTTGACCCATACATCCTCCTCTTCCTCTTCCTCAGAATCCACCCCGAGGGTTGAAGTTTCCTCTCCCAGGGGAATTATATTGCACAGTGCTTCTGTCTTGTTGTAATTCACCTTGAATTTTGTATATGTCCCTTGATATTTCATGCATGAGATCGTAAGCCCTACAATACCTGTCATCATGTCCTACCGACTTAGAGAACATGCAATACATATTTGTGGGTGTCTAAACATATTTTTGCATGTAATATCACTCACCAAGGTGGTGTCTATTTCTACATACCTCGCACCAGGGTAGGGTGACTTGCTTCAAAGGGCTCAGAGCTCCATAGGCCAAGTATTCATGAAATAGGGGACAATGTTCCTTTTCATGGCCTTTTGATTTGCATATAATGCACCAAATGTCTTCTCTTTTATCTTTTACCTTGTCTTTCTTCATATCTTCAACTTGCAGTGACAAACTAGTTAGCTGACTCAAGATTTGACTCATACCTAAGATGGATTCTCCCATAGGGGTTTATTCTAATTTCATGGTGATATCTAGTGCCTCAGCCTGTGAAGTAATCTTTTGTTGCATCATAGGAACTCTGATGTGTGGCAAGAGGGTAGAAATGAACCATTCCTTGTTCTGCTCATCTGGGATATGAAAACTCAAATGGCCTGTCAAGGTCTAAAATATTTGATCAAACTCCCACATAGGTTCAGTTGTTCTCTGCTTGATTTTTTTTAGTTCTTTAATGCACTGTGACTCTGATTTAGGTTTCTTGAATTCGTTATTTAGCACAGCCTTAATGGTATTCTACAGTTTAGGTGTAGCTCCTTGGAAAAATTTCATGTACCAGCTCAATGCATTATCTCTTAGGGTAGGGTTGAACTGAGCCCATTTGATAGCTTCGTCGGTGATATTATTAATAATCAACACAACTACACATAGAAACCATTGTTGATTAGGATCTTCAGATCCATCTCCTCTAAAGGTGGGTAACCTCATCTCATCTGCCATAGATCTCCCTAGTTTTCCCGACTGATTATGTGGTGGACTACTAGTGACAATGCTTAGAGTTCTCTGGTGAATCTGATTACTTTGATTGCTTAATGTTGTTGAAACAATAGGAGGATTAATAGTACTTAATTCAATAGTTGTCATAGTTCTTGAAGTTTATGGATCTTCTAAGGGAGGTTCCTATGTCCTGGCAGATTCTGAATCTCTCCGTCCGTCAAATCTGCCTCTTCTCTACTGTAAAACCCTTCGTCTCTGTAGTTATACTTAAATAGGTTCACGAGGTGAACTTCTCTGAATAATTTCCCATTGTGAATATGTCTATCCTCTGTGTCATTGTCGTTGTCTAAATTTTTGAACATTTATCTCTTCCGATATGACTGATTATTGTATCTTCAAGATGTTCTTCTCATGCAATAACATCTCGATATTCAACTTCAGAAAATGTAAAAATTTTCCTCTAGGTCCCTTAAATAAATAACTATACGATTCCACTCTGTCAACAAAAAACTTAGTGATATACCCTCCAATGGTGCTATCAAACCAGTGATCTACTGCTCTTGACATGGCATTATCAACTCTCTTTACCTTCTTGATCAGCATCGACATCCAAACCACAGGTGGCCTAGATCTGATCTCAAATTGGGTATCTTCTAACATAGCTAACCACTCATATAACTCTCGATGGATTCCTCCAAATAAAATCTCGTCTATATCAGTAAAGACATATCTCTCCAACCAATCATATGTACTAATATTAGGGTTCTTGTTCTGGGCTTCAACAAAGTCCTTTTCTTGATCTTCTATCCACTTGTGAATATCTTTCTTCGATGGAAACCACCTTGACATTCCCTCAAGAAGATTCTGGTCTTGACAACAGAACCATTTGTTGGCATAGGGGAAGACCTAGGGTTCAGGATTCAAGAGGGAAGACCTAGGGTTCAGGCTTCAAGAGCGCAACAACAAGCCCTAACTACTGGCCCTTTCGACAACACCTGCGAGGAAGATGCAGTCTCACCTGAAGTAGTTATAGGGGGTTCCAGGAAACAGGTGTCACATGAAAAACACATAGCCACCTAGTTATCCTTTATCTTCCTTACACCTACTGCGCAAGTTACATTCAGATCTAATGCAATATCAGAATAGCAGCATATCAAAATGACAAAGAATACAGCATCAATCACACATAAAAAAAGATATACTTGGTTGACCCTCTCCCTAGTTCTATGTCCACAGAACTGTGCTTTATAATATATTAAGATGAATCATATAGTTCTTGTCTGCACTCTTAGCTAGCAGATCTTCTCTCTTCTGCTCTCTGTCTCCCCCCTTCCTGTGCACCCAGTTGCAGGATCGATCTTCACACCCAGCTGAAAATCTTACAATACAAAAGGCTCTCGCACTCAACACTTCTCTCTCACACAATAGTACTCACTCGATCACACAACAACAATGAACTCTTAACCAACCTAGCACCAACCCAACCCAAGTCCTTTAGACCTTTATTTATACATTACAATATCTCTCAGACGCCCTTAGGTTAAGACCTAAGTGTCAAAACCATAGATACCAAAACCCTAGGTGTCTAAAACCCTAGGTCAACTTGACCCACATTTTTAGGGCTTCGCCAACCTGTGTTTCCTTCCTTCACGTGTGGTGCTTCAAAGCATTTCTTGATATCTTCTTTTGCTTGTTGAGTTGTCCATGATCCCTCTTCCTTGTTGATCTTTCATCCTCGATCTCCTCGTCCAACAACTTTCTTTCTCTTACTTCAGTCTGTCTTTTCTTCTATTTTTCTCACTTCAACCCTGTATCAGTCACTGTGTCTTCCATGTAGTTCGCATTTTTTCTTTTCTCCCTTAATCTTCACTTGCTTCCATAACCAAGGGCCAACATGTCGCACACTGAAAATATAGAAAAATCAGCTAAGTGAAGAAAGCACTCATGTTTTCTAAGTATTGGTGCGTAGTGTGTGCGTACTAAATTGTTTCACTGTGCAATGCAAGACTTATGGTGCATGGAAGATATCGGTGCGTGGAGTGTGCAAACTGAATTAGAATTGCAAGGTATAAAACTAGTGGAGCACATGTAATATGGGGGTGCAATATGTGCACGATGAATATGGATTCCATGAATAATTGATGGGTGCATACATAATAATAGTGTGCAGGGAATGCACATTGAATACTGGTGATGCGCAGTGAGCACGCATTGACTATGAGCATTGCATGAAAAATAATTATTGGCCAGTGCATAGTATTGGTGCGCAGTACATGTGCATGGAATATTTGCTCTATGTGTAGAAGAATGGATATGCACATTGAGTATAGGGTGCATGGTGAATGTTGGCGCAATAGAGAGAAAAGTTGTAATTTGTGTGCAGTATTGGTCCGTGACAAAAAAGTTATGTGCTCTAAATAATGATGCAAAAAACCCAAAAGTTGAGCGTGCTAAATATTAGTGCCCAGTATAAATGTTGTGTACACTGAATGCTGGTGCATTGCATGTATTTTTGGTATTGTGTGTATAGAGAATGCACGCATGATGAATATGGGTGTAAAACACAGGATTGGTATACATGTGAGCCTTGAAAGAAAGAAAAAGAGAGAAAAGAGGAAGAAAATTCTTGGATAGAGAAGTCCCAATATTCACTGAGAATTTTGAATAAGGCTGTTAAATTCACCAGGAATTAGGAGAAAGGATTTTGATGCATTTATGGAACAAAATGTGTATAGTATTTAAGGTTTCCTAAATTATTTTTTCTAACAAATCTTGTTGCACACACATTTTGTAGAGTTAACAACAATTTGATCAATACAAGATCAGCACATAGATCAGAAGCATGGAAGATTCACAAAGAACCTACAACCATGAAGATGAGGTTAGAAGGATGTATGACAATATAGGTGATGAGGGTATAGATTCAAATGGACACGAAGAAGGCAAGGAAGAAAGCATGAATTTGTTGAATACCATAAAAAGTTTGTAGAAGGAAATAAAGATGATAATAATAGGCTTATGAAATCCAAGGAGGAACTTGATGGCATCAATATCAAGTTCCTATAGATATTGGACAGAATTGGGAAAAATATGGATGAGGAGACCGAGTCAAGCAAATCGTGGAGACACAGGTCTCATGATGAGAGAAGAAAAACAAGAAGAGTCGGCATGCATCACAATCACTCTCCAAGACATTCAACTTAGACAACATGCAGTAGTTCAATCCCATATTCTATCAAGAAGCATAAGAGGAGGTCTAGGTTGGATGATCTACAAGGACAAATGAATAAGATTGAGCCTCCTAATTTTTATGGTGATTGTTACGAGGAAAATATCTCTATGGCTAGGGGTAAACCAAAACAGACATAAATGACTACATAAATTGACTCTAATCTCAGATATGCTATATAAGAAAATATGCTAACGATACAAGATAAAGAACCTACCAAGTCCAGACATTCGAAGAAGTCCATTGTTGAGCACTTGAATCAAAGAAATACACCTGCAACTTGTCCTCAACAACCAAGAAACGCAAGCATATGGTGATAATATATAAATTTATCACATTCAATAGCATAATCCATCAACATTCATAAAAAATATTCCCATGGAATAACAATTCAAATATTTCTAATATATTAATTGGACGAGAAAAAGGTATTTCTATTAAAACGTAATCAAAAGAAGTGAATGAATTACAAAATTCCATACCGACANCTTGTTCACACTGCATATCTTCGTCAGCATTGTCTCCAAGATCTTGTTGAATGCTTCAATTGTCCATTCGCTTGTGGATGGTAAGGTGTGCTCTTCTGATGATGGACTACAAATTCCTCAGTCAAGGATTCAATGGTCTTATTGATGAAATGTGTGCCTTGATTGCTCATAAGGATCTTCGGGCATCCAAACCTGGCTATGATGTCATCAAATATGAAGCCTGTAGTTGTAGTTTCACTACAGTCCTTAACTTCTCTTACTTCAACCCATCTAGTCAAGTACTATGTTGCAGTGATTATGTACCTAGCTCGTGTGTGCTTCCCTGGTGGGTTTATAGGTCCCACGAAATCAATGGCCCATTTCTCAAAGTCTTGTAGGGTTAGTTACGACGCTAAAGGAATTTCATCTCTTCTGGATGGTTTCCCAACTCTTTCACATACATAACAAGCTCTGTAATAATCCTTAGCATCTTTGTGCAGGGTAGGCCACTAGAGGCCAGCTCTAAGAACCTTTTGTATTGTTGATTTCCCTGCGTAGTGTCCTCCTGCGATGCCTTCATGAGCTTCAGCAAGGATCAATGGTTGGTCGACCTCCATAACACATCTTCTCAATGTCTCATCAGGTCTCATCTTGTATAGTTCTCCAGTTATAAGTGAAAATTTTGCAGTGTGCATGACTAGTTGTTTCTTATGAGTGATTGTATATTCACTAGGTGCCAGTCCCATTGATAGGAACTGAACTATCTCCACAAAGTGATCATCAACATTCATTATGGCCAACAATTGTGCATCCGATAGTGTATCCTCCAAACTAGTAGGATCTTCTCCATGTTCCAACCTCGACAAGTGGTCAGGACCTTTGTTCATTCTTCCTGGCTTAACCACAATCTCAAAATCATATTCTTGAAATAAAAAAATCCATATTCATATTCTCCCCCCCCCAACACTATATTTTTGACTATGTCTTTCATCATGGAGTGATCAGTAAACATTTTAAAGTGACCTCCCAGCAAGTAGTGGCAGAACTTTTTCAACGCATACACCATGGCTAACCCTTCTCTCTCAGTGGTGGTGTAAATAATCTCAGCTATTGATAGATTCCTACTAGCAAAGGATAACAAGTGGTCGATGTCTCCTTTTCGCAGTTGTGCTAACACAACTCCTAATGCGATAGAAGATGCATCAACATGCATGTGAAATTCCTTGCTCCAATATGGGAAAACCAGAATGGGAACAGTAACCATTTTATGTTTCAGCGTGTCGAAGCTCTGTTGGCATTCTTCTATCCAATGAAATGAACAATATTTCTTCAAAATCTTCTCCATGGGTGTTGTAATCTATGCATATCCTTTGATGAACTTCCTGTAGTATCCAGTATGTCCCAGTGCAATGCCCAGTTGTTTGACTAAAGTAGGAGGGGGAAGATCAACTATAATGGAAATCTTAGATGGATCTACCAACAATCCCTACTTGCATACAATATGACCTAACAACCCTCTGAAGGGTGAAAATAAGACACTCTTATTCACGTTTAAGGAAATCTAACACTCTCCGCACTTGTCCAACATTAGTCTTAAACATTCAATATGATTTTGCAAAATGTTGAAAACAGTCCAATCATCGAAGTATGATTCCATGAATTTATGTAAAAACTTCTTAAATGCTTCGACCACCACCCTAGAAAAGATGGTTGGTGCATTCTTCAATCCAAATGGAATCACTGTATACTGGTAGGATCCCCATTCTGTTGCAAATGTGGTCTTATGGAAATCTTCCTTGGCAATCCGGATCTGATGGTATCCTGAAAATATATCTGTAAAAGAAAATACCTCATGTTCTCCTACATTGTCTAGCACTTCGTCAATGAATGGTGTAGGGAATGGGTCATGCAAATAGGCATCATTCAGCTTCCTAAGATCTACACAGAACCTGATTTCTCCTGTCTTCTTATCTTGTACCACCATAGGGCTAATCCATTATGATTCTTCAACAGGTTCTATGATTCCTGCTTCCAACATTGGGTCAAGCTCGATCTTCACTTTCTCCTTATATTTAGGGTTCATTTTGTAGTGTCTCTATTTGACTGGCCTTGCAGCAGGTTTCAAAGGGATCCTCATCTCTCCCATGGGCCCTTTAATTCCCTTCATATCAATGAACTTGCTTGGAAACAAGTCCTGATATTCATGCAGTAATTCTTTGATCTTGTCAATAGTGGCAACATTCCAATAATCTCCAACATTTGCAAGCTTTGGTGTCTTTTCTGTTCCAATGTTGAATTTTTTTATCTTGATCGGTTGTCCAACAAAAGGTAGTTTGATTTCTAGTCCTTCTAAATGTCTTTTGCCTTCTGTTTCTTCGATATTCACATTCCTAGGATCGTCGTCTTCAGCAGCATTGATATTGTAATAGCTTTGCAACTTCTGAAGAGGCATAATCCATTCATCCTCTTCTTGCTCCAAAGGGAGGCTAGGTGCCTCCTCAAACACTTTATGTCTTACAACCTGTAATGCTTGATATACTATAGGATATTGGCTTTCAAACAAAAAGGTAGTTACAAAGTTCTAGGTCATACCTTCCTAATCTGCAGTGATGAGGCGCATTTCTACTTGAAGATACTAGTTGATGGGAGTTGTGTCCAGTGTGTTAATAAATTTTTGCACCCACTATTCTTGAGGAATGCTCCTCCAGGATTCCTCGCAACTACGCACATGGGCCTTCGGATAGCTTCGACCCGTGTACCTAACTTCACAACCTTCTACTTGTTCTGAAAATCGTGTTGTCATCAAAGTGCGGCATTGTACCCAGTCTGTAATATTGTTTTTGTGTGTCCCCCACCATCTTGCTAGAGTTGATTTCACAGCCTCATCCATTGCCAAAAATATTTGTGGTAGTAGTACAATTTCTTCAAAGTCCATCAGAAATGCTTCTAAATGATTCAAACCATCAAAGGTGGGCAAGTTACTTACTATTATGTCGATCCAACAGACTTCCATAGTTAATCTAGCACATCTCCTTGTAGATACTTTGTACATTTTGTTCTGCCAGTTCTCCATTACTTCTTCTGGATATGATGAGCATGCATTGTCACTTCGCCAACTCAGATTTCCATCTTTTGTAGGATTAATGTAGTCTTATTGTCTGGCTGTCAATTTGTATATGTTTTCTAGTTCATATGCATGGTCTTCTTCTCTAATGGATTCTATGTATCTTTGACCTTCATTTGGATCCAAAGGTGCAATGACCCTAAGGCCATCTCTTTCAAACGACATTCTTCTTTTACTTAAATCGACCACATTGGCATTATTGAAAGCCCAATCAATTCCTAATAGCACAGGGTAAGGACAACTATCATCAACTATCTCAATCACCTCAAAGTCTGCAAACGTCCTTACTCCATTGATTTCTATAGGGACACTCTCCAGTCTTCCAAAGGGGATTACCACTTGTTGATTATCCATCCTAAGCCTGATAGGGGAATATATCAAATTAGGTTTTCCCATCAGTGCCTAGGTCTTCTTCGTCATGACGTTGACCTCCAACTCCAAGTCGAGGACCACATAGTTTATATCACACTCCTGAATCTGAGCATTAAGGTGTAGTTCTTCATTTGTCCTTCTCTTATTGGATAGTTGATGTACTGCTTTATTCAGAAAAGGATCTACCCTTCCCATATCATACTTTCTAACCAAATTTTGTAGTTCTTGTATGGCTTTTTCATCTTTAATCAACTCAATACATGTATACAAGAAACTGACAAGTTTACTGACCTCTTTTCCTTCTCAGGGTGAAGTAGGTTGATAAAATGCCAGAGGCATTCCATATTCTCTTACTTCTGATCGAAACTTTGATGAATATCCTTGGTCTCTCCTGAATTCTTTTCTTGCCTCCTCAAACATTTGTATTTGTTTCTTTCCATCAAAAGTTTGGGTCTTCTCTGCAGCTTTCCCAAATCCTGAGTCTTATGTAGTCTTTCCTTGTATCACTCTATCTTCTCCTGTAACAAGGCCTCCTCTAGTGATAACAACAACTCTGGAATTTTCTCCACGAGGTTCTTCTTTGATTAGTTGTATTTGTGGGTTTTGTTGAGGTCCCCATATCTTCTGAATTTTAGCCAGCAATGTTGGACATTCCTCAATAGCATGCTCAAATGAGTTGCAATAGTTGCAAGTGGTACAAGGGTTCTGACAATCCCTTGCCAAGTGTCATGGTTGTGGTTGTGCACAGTTATAATAGATGATCTTTCCTTGACCTTGACCCATACATCCTCCTCTTCCTCTTCCTCAGAATCCACCCCGAGGGTTGAAGTTTCCTCTCCCAGGGGAATTATATTGCACAGTGCTTCTGTCTTGTTGTAATTCACCTTGAATTTTGTATATGTCCCTTGATATTTCATGCATGAGATCGTAAGCCCTACAATACCTGTCATCATGTCCTACCGACTTAGAGAACATGCAATACATATTTGTGGGTGTCTAAACATATTTTTGCATGTAATATCACTCACCAAGGTGGTGTCTATTTCTACATACCTCGCACCAGGGTAGGGTGACTTGCTTCAAAGGGCTCAGAGCTCCATAGGCCAAGTATTCATGAAATAGGGGACAATGTTCCTTTTCATGGCCTTTTGATTTGCATATAATGCACCAAATGTCTTCTCTTTTATCTTTTACCTTGTCTTTCTTCATATCTTCAACTTGCAGTGACAAACTAGTTAGCTGACTCAAGATTTGACTCATACCTAAGATGGATTCTCCCATAGGGGTTTATTCTAATTTCATGGTGATATCTAGTGCCTCAGCCTGTGAAGTAATCTTTTGTTGCATCATAGGAACTCTGATGTGTGGCAAGAGGGTAGAAATGAACCATTCCTTGTTCTGCTCATCTGGGATATGAAAACTCAAATGGCCTGTCAAGGTCTAAAATATTTGATCAAACTCCCACATAGGTTCAGTTGTTCTCTGCTTGATTTTTTTTAGTTCTTTAATGCACTGTGACTCTGATTTAGGTTTCTTGAATTCGTTATTTAGCACAGCCTTAATGGTATTCTACAGTTTAGGTGTAGCTCCTTGGAAAAATTTCATGTACCAGCTCAATGCATTATCTCTTAGGGTAGGGTTGAACTGAGCCCATTTGATAGCTTCGTCGGTGATATTATTAATAATCAACACAACTACACATAGAAACCATTGTTGATTAGGATCTTCAGATCCATCTCCTCTAAAGGTGGGTAACCTCATCTCATCTGCCATAGATCTCCCTAGTTTTCCCGACTGATTATGTGGTGGACTACTAGTGACAATGCTTAGAGTTCTCTGGTGAATCTGATTACTTTGATTGCTTAATGTTGTTGAAACAATAGGAGGATTAATAGTACTTAATTCAATAGTTGTCATAGTTCTTGAAGTTTATGGATCTTCTAAGGGAGGTTCCTATGTCCTGGCAGATTCTGAATCTCTCCGTCCGTCAAATCTGCCTCTTCTCTACTGTAAAACCCTTCGTCTCTGTAGTTATACTTAAATAGGTTCACGAGGTGAACTTCTCTGAATAATTTCCCATTGTGAATATGTCTATCCTCTGTGTCATTGTCGTTGTCTAAATTTTTGAACATTTATCTCTTCCGATATGACTGATTATTGTATCTTCAAGATGTTCTTCTCATGCAATAACATCTCGATATTCAACTTCAGAAAATGTAAAAATTTTCCTCTAGGTCCCTTAAATAAATAACTATACGATTCCACTCTGTCAACAAAAAACTTAGTGATATACCCTCCAATGGTGCTATCAAACCAGTGATCTACTGCTCTTGACATGGCATTATCAACTCTCTTTACCTTCTTGATCAGCATCGACATCCAAACCACAGGTGGCCTAGATCTGATCTCAAATTGGGTATCTTCTAACATAGCTAACCACTCATATAACTCTCGATGGATTCCTCCAAATAAAATCTCGTCTATATCAGTAAAGACATATCTCTCCAACCAATCATATGTACTAATATTAGGGTTCTTGTTCTGGGCTTCAACAAAGTCCTTTTCTTGATCTTCTATCCACTTGTGAATATCTTTCTTCGATGGAAACCACCTTGACATTCCCTCAAGAAGATTCTGGTCTTGACAACAGAACCATTTGTTGGCATAGGGGAAGACCTAGGGTTCAGGATTCAAGAGGGAAGACCTAGGGTTCAGGCTTCAAGAGCGCAACAACAAGCCCTAACTACTGGCCCTTTCGACAACACCTGCGAGGAAGATGCAGTCTCACCTGAAGTAGTTATAGGGGGTTCCAGGAAACAGGTGTCACATGAAAAACACATAGCCACCTAGTTATCCTTTATCTTCCTTACACCTACTGCGCAAGTTACATTCAGATCTAATGCAATATCAGAATAGCAGCATATCAAAATGACAAAGAATACAGCATCAATCACACATAAAAAAAGATATACTTGGTTGACCCTCTCCCTAGTTCTATGTCCACAGAACTGTGCTTTATAATATATTAAGATGAATCATATAGTTCTTGTCTGCACTCTTAGCTAGCAGATCTTCTCTCTTCTGCTCTCTGTCTCCCCCCTTCCTGTGCACCCAGTTGCAGGATCGATCTTCACACCCAGCTGAAAATCTTACAATACAAAAGGCTCTCGCACTCAACACTTCTCTCTCACACAATAGTACTCACTCGATCACACAACAACAATGAACTCTTAACCAACCTAGCACCAACCCAACCCAAGTCCTTTAGACCTTTATTTATACATTACAATATCTCTCAGACGCCCTTAGGTTAAGACCTAAGTGTCAAAACCATAGATACCAAAACCCTAGGTGTCTAAAACCCTAGGTCAACTTGACCCACATTTTTAGGGCTTCGCCAACCTGTGTTTCCTTCCTTCACGTGTGGTGCTTCAAAGCATTTCTTGATATCTTCTTTTGCTTGTTGAGTTGTCCATGATCCCTCTTCCTTGTTGATCTTTCATCCTCGATCTCCTCGTCCAACAACTTTCTTTCTCTTACTTCAGTCTGTCTTTTCTTCTATTTTTCTCACTTCAACCCTGTATCAGTCACTGTGTCTTCCATGTAGTTCGCATTTTTTCTTTTCTCCCTTAATCTTCACTTGCTTCCATAACCAAGGGCCAACATGTCGCACACTGAAAATATAGAAAAATCAGCTAAGTGAAGAAAGCACTCATGTTTTCTAAGTATTGGTGCGTAGTGTGTGCGTACTAAATTGTTTCACTGTGCAATGCAAGACTTATGGTGCATGGAAGATATCGGTGCGTGGAGTGTGCAAACTGAATTAGAATTGCAAGGTATAAAACTAGTGGAGCACATGTAATATGGGGGTGCAATATGTGCACGATGAATATGGATTCCATGAATAATTGATGGGTGCATACATAATAATAGTGTGCAGGGAATGCACATTGAATACTGGTGATGCGCAGTGAGCACGCATTGACTATGAGCATTGCATGAAAAATAATTATTGGCCAGTGCATAGTATTGGTGCGCAGTACATGTGCATGGAATATTTGCTCTATGTGTAGAAGAATGGATATGCACATTGAGTATAGGGTGCATGGTGAATGTTGGCGCAATAGAGAGAAAAGTTGTAATTTGTGTGCAGTATTGGTCCGTGACAAAAAAGTTATGTGCTCTAAATAATGATGCAAAAAACCCAAAAGTTGAGCGTGCTAAATATTAGTGCCCAGTATAAATGTTGTGTACACTGAATGCTGGTGCATTGCATGTATTTTTGGTATTGTGTGTATAGAGAATGCACGCATGATGAATATGGGTGTAAAACACAGGATTGGTATACATGTGAGCCTTGAAAGAAAGAAAAAGAGAGAAAAGAGGAAGAAAATTCTTGGATAGAGAAGTCCCAATATTCACTGAGAATTTTGAATAAGGCTGTTAAATTCACCAGGAATTAGGAGAAAGGATTTTGATGCATTTATGGAACAAAATGTGTATAGTATTTAAGGTTTCCTAAATTATTTTTTCTAACAAATCTTGTTGCACACACATTTTGTAGAGTTAACAACAATTTGATCAATACAAGATCAGCACATAGATCAGAAGCATGGAAGATTCACAAAGAACCTACAACCATGAAGATGAGGTTAGAAGGATGTATGACAATATAGGTGATGAGGGTATAGATTCAAATGGACACGAAGAAGGCAAGGAAGAAAGCATGAATTTGTTGAATACCATAAAAAGTTTGTAGAAGGAAATAAAGATGATAATAATAGGCTTATGAAATCCAAGGAGGAACTTGATGGCATCAATATCAAGTTCCTATAGATATTGGACAGAATTGGGAAAAATATGGATGAGGAGACCGAGTCAAGCAAATCGTGGAGACACAGGTCTCATGATGAGAGAAGAAAAACAAGAAGAGTCGGCATGCATCACAATCACTCTCCAAGACATTCAACTTAGACAACATGCAGTAGTTCAATCCCATATTCTATCAAGAAGCATAAGAGGAGGTCTAGGTTGGATGATCTACAAGGACAAATGAATAAGATTGAGCCTCCTAATTTTTATGGTGATTGTTACGAGGAAAATATCTCTATGGCTAGGGGTAAACCAAAACAGACATAAATGACTACATAAATTGACTCTAATCTCAGATATGCTATATAAGAAAATATGCTAACGATACAAGATAAAGAACCTACCAAGTCCAGACATTCGAAGAAGTCCATTGTTGAGCACTTGAATCAAAGAAATACACCTGCAACTTGTCCTCAACAACCAAGAAACGCAAGCATATGGTGATAATATATAAATTTATCACATTCAATAGCATAATCCATCAACATTCATAAAAAATATTCCCATGGAATAACAATTCAAATATTTCTAATATATTAATTGGACGAGAAAAAGGTATTTCTATTAAAACGTAATCAAAAGAAGTGAATGAATTACAAAATTCCATACCGACAAGATTCAGAACCGAGAAACTAAGTCCCTTCCAGTTGGGTCTCCACCACTTCAATTCTCCACCAAAGGCAAGCTCATATAAGAGAGCCAATGAGGTTCTTAATCAAGTAGGGAAGATCTTGGGGGCTGAACAATGTGTTCAAACTTAAAAGGGAAAATGGATGTAGACTCAATATGAAGTGAATAATTTCTCTGGAGTAACGTTTCTCTCAAAGTTGAATTCTTCTCCTCTTTTCCATAGCTCAGATATGGCCCATTTATAGCCTTCAAGTGGAATTGAAGGGTCGAGTCAGAACGTTTCCAGTATATGGAAGGTCAAGGATCATGGATCCTGTGATGTGACATGGAAACTCGACACTGTTTTTTAATTTTGGGCACAAAACTTGATGTACGCGGGTTCTAGTGGTGCAAACTGTGTATACGCATGTTGTATAGTATTTAGGGCATGTATATGTGGAAAAATATTGTTTTTATCTCTAGGATTTACAAAAAGGGACTTCAAGTCTACATAGGGAAATGGAAAAAGGCCTTCTGAGAAAATTTTCATAAGGTGAGGAAAATATTTCTATAACAGATGCCCCCTAATGTGTGAGGTTGGAGGAGTATCTGTGATGATTGAAATACATTATAATACCCAAAAGTGGAGTAATGGAGACCCAGCTGGAAGAACTAGTTGCTCATCAGAATCTTACAATCTGTACTGACTTTGCGCACATGGTTTCCAATTTGAATTACACTGCAGATCCATGTGAAAATACACCAAACAACTATTCATGGCCATTAATAGGAAAAATAAATGTGGCTACATGCCAAAGGTTGTCATATTCACGAACAAGGCTCAGTAAAACCACTCTCAAAATAAATATGAAGATGTCTGTATACAATGGAGTACAATCTGATCACCCATGATCACTAAAGTCACATAGGTACTGGTCCAATGAGAGATAGAAACAACTCAAGAAAGTTGTGACTATGAAATGATTTCTTCAAGTCTTCTACACAATCTGCCAAAGGTGCAAGACTACATCATGTGAATAAAGGAGTTGATGTCAAACACAATGAGACTTTGTTTGATTACCGGTCATTAAGGTATACCATTAACAAATGCGAGACAACCTACCGATAATGAAAGTAGATATCAAGGCACCGAGTACATTCTTACAAGTGTGAATAAAGGTTTCATGGTCGAACACTTAATGAATCCATCGATCAAGATACATTGATGTATTCCCAACTGTCGATGGCGGGATAACCTACCACTAGTGACTGCAAGCCTCTAGGTACTCATAAGACTCTAGGTCTCGTTTCCAGAATAGATGAGCTGAATTCAATGGAAGGAGACCTTCTAAAAGGAGAGCATTAAAGCATCTCTCATCATTCAACATGAGGTACAAAGTAGGAGCTTAATGATTTGAAATAAATCAGACAAAGAACATGTTCACGAACCAACGACCCTGTGTGTCTTTCGCATGTATTAGATGCAAGAGGGACACAAAAAAAACCCTTTGAATAACAACTAATAAGGAAAAATGTTGACAAAGGAGAATAAACCATCAATAAGGCTAATGTCATCCAAGACACTACATGAATCCTAATGTTTGAATAGATTTATTGTCGTCAATCACAAGGGAAACCCCTAGTCAACGACCAATGATGAAATGTCGACTACTAGGTTCAAGGTTACCTACCAATGATGAAAGTAGAACCAGGGTGCATAATAGGACTACAGCTTCATGTAACTCTGAGACATACTGAGGGTATGGATGACATGCAAAGTCAAGATTTTTGAGGAATGGATGACATAGGTTGATACACATCCTTTGAAAAAGAGCATGAGACATATGGAAGACTCTGGCAGCATAGACTCAATGATGAAATTTTGAGATGCAGGAGGCATTAATCAAACTCTCCATATGAACTAGAAGAGTAACCAGTCAGGGGAGTAACCTCTACATAATGAGCTCAACTTCCTAAGGTCATGCTAAACCCAAAATTTTGATGACAAGTGGACTCAAAATATTTGTGCTCTATTCAAATGCGACACAATTGCTGCCAATATAAGATAATATTATTTTCCCACCCATATTTTTTCTTTGGTACTCGGGTTTAATATGAATTTGGTTATACCCTGAAAATCCATCCATAAAAGAAAAAACTTTTCTTCCAGCACATTCATCAAGAATCTGATCGATGAAGGGTGTCGGGAAGTTTTCTTTGGGGTAGGATTTGTTCATGTCACAAAAATCCATGCATTCGTGGATGTTTCCTTGCTTTTTATTCACGTGAACGGGATTATATACCCATTCATTCAAGGGAACTGAATAGATAAAGAAAGCATTAAGCAATTTTTCTACCTCTGCCTTAATAGCAGGGGTCTTCCTAGGACTAACAGATCTAAGTCCTTGTCGAACAGGCTTAACATCCAGGTAGGTTTTAATCTCATGTTCAAAAATTCAAGGGTCAATTTCTGGCATATCTTCATATGACCAAGCAAACACATCGCATAATTATTTGAAGAGCTCAATGTAGATCAAAATTTCTTCCAACGAACAATTTTCACTGATGTATACATTTTCCACCTTGTTAGGAATACGAGAGATATCGATCGTGATGGTAGGAGAGATGCTCACCATGTTTCCTTTGGCATAAATGTCGTGCATATCAAGTGGAACTGTGGAGTGACTGGATTTCTCTCTCAAGGTAGACCTAAAATCATCTTATTAGATTCTGGAAAGATTTTGGAGAAATTAAGAGCGATGATGCATATCATACCATGGCCTATCAAAACAAGTCATGGCCTCTGTGATAGATTCATCCGAAGGTAAAGTCTCATCGAGGCAATCCAGTGAGAAAGATGATGAAGTGGCCCACACAGGCTCTAGAACATGATATTCCTCGTCTGTCTACAAGGTAACAAGATCTCGATTGGCAGAAGAGTCAAGAACAACTTGATACGCTATCTCTGCTGCCGATAGTGGCATAGCCATTCCAGTATGTGACAGACCTTCACAAGATGTAGTTGAGGAAAGTAGGGTCCAAGGATTGTTAAAATATGAAGTGTAGAAAGGAATGGACCTCTTTGATGAAGCAGACCTACTAGACATGGAATATATATGATGAACCAGTGACATGAAGTTGAAGGTACCCATAAGGGATGAATACATTCTGACACTGATATTCTCAGTTTCCGGATGAGAATTGTCGATTACGGGGATCGACAGCCCAACAGATGCATTGGGGATAGCATACGAAAAGGATAATTGGTTGATCATCACGATCATCCCATTTTGAGGAAAGAAAAGAGTGCGGAAAATGGACGATACGATTGCAGACATAGCATAAGTCCAATTGCGTCCTAGTAACAAGTTATAGTTGAGGGGTGCATCAACCACCTCGACATCCACCTCTATCATATTCCCACCTAAATAGAGTAGGAAGGTGGAAAGAATACCATGAGGGTGGAAGGAATGACCATCAAAAGAAGTCAACATGGTTAGAGACTGAGAAAGAGTCAGAGAGTCGAGGGCTTTCCAACATACTAGGGAAATCACACATGTTGCAGCGCCTTCATCAACAATAGTATGTTTTATGGTATACTTTGAGTAACCTACATGGATTTGGAATGCCACATGGTAAGGAAAGGAGGCTTCACATCCATGATGTAAAACTTGGTAACTTTAGAGCCACAAGGATCTAGAGCTCCTAATGCAGATAGAAATTCATTCCTCTATGAGGGACATGTCTAGAGTACCTCCAGAGCCAACATTGCACAAGGGGTTTGACCCAGATCCTCAACAATAGAGTAATCTTGGGCGGCTCAAGCATTAGGATTGTGGGTAGAGCGCTTCATTACTCCTTTAGGAATACGAGGCAGGGGCTCAAGTTTTTTTATCTGTAAGGGCATCTCCAAAGGAGGGGGAGACTCTAGACCAAGTGCAGTATGTAGAGAACTGTAATCGCGAGATCGAGTGGCTACATTGACCTCATATTTAACCATATTGATGAATAAATGGTCACCTTCTTATGTCAATGGGTTTTGACTCCCACCCACTGCATTTCCAGCATTTGAGTAGCTCAAGGCCATGTGTTGATTATGTGGAAAAGGATTAGTTAGCACAGCAAGAGGTAGAGATAAAACCCTCACAGCTTTCGCAAGTTTGGGGCATAAGTGGGTAAGGTGATCATCTGTACAAATATTGCAGGGAAACTTCACCTTCCTCCTCTATTTCTTTCCCTCACTAGCATTATTATTCAACTTCTCATTATTACCATTTTCCTTGGGTTTATTATTAATATTCCCACCCCTATGATTATTACNATTCCCATGGAATAACAATTCAAATATTTCTAATATATTAATTGGACGAGAAAAAGGTATTTCTATTAAAACGTAATCAAAAGAAGTGAATGAATTACAAAATTCCATACCGACAAGATTCAGAACCGAGAAACTAAGTCCCTTCCAGTTGGGTCTCCACCACTTCAATTCTCCACCAAAGGCAAGCTCATATAAGAGAGCCAATGAGGTTCTTAATCAAGTAGGGAAGATCTTGGGGGCTGAACAATGTGTTCAAACTTAAAAGGGAAAATGGATGTAGACTCAATATGAAGTGAATAATTTCTCTGGAGTAACGTTTCTCTCAAAGTTGAATTCTTCTCCTCTTTTCCATAGCTCAGATATGGCCCATTTATAGCCTTCAAGTGGAATTGAAGGGTCGAGTCAGAACGTTTCCAGTATATGGAAGGTCAAGGATCATGGATCCTGTGATGTGACATGGAAACTCGACACTGTTTTTTAATTTTGGGCACAAAACTTGATGTACGCGGGTTCTAGTGGTGCAAACTGTGTATACGCATGTTGTATAGTATTTAGGGCATGTATATGTGGAAAAATATTGTTTTTATCTCTAGGATTTACAAAAAGGGACTTCAAGTCTACATAGGGAAATGGAAAAAGGCCTTCTGAGAAAATTTTCATAAGGTGAGGAAAATATTTCTATAACAGATGCCCCCTAATGTGTGAGGTTGGAGGAGTATCTGTGATGATTGAAATACATTATAATACCCAAAAGTGGAGTAATGGAGACCCAGCTGGAAGAACTAGTTGCTCATCAGAATCTTACAATCTGTACTGACTTTGCGCACATGGTTTCCAATTTGAATTACACTGCAGATCCATGTGAAAATACACCAAACAACTATTCATGGCCATTAATAGGAAAAATAAATGTGGCTACATGCCAAAGGTTGTCATATTCACGAACAAGGCTCAGTAAAACCACTCTCAAAATAAATATGAAGATGTCTGTATACAATGGAGTACAATCTGATCACCCATGATCACTAAAGTCACATAGGTACTGGTCCAATGAGAGATAGAAACAACTCAAGAAAGTTGTGACTATGAAATGATTTCTTCAAGTCTTCTACACAATCTGCCAAAGGTGCAAGACTACATCATGTGAATAAAGGAGTTGATGTCAAACACAATGAGACTTTGTTTGATTACCGGTCATTAAGGTATACCATTAACAAATGCGAGACAACCTACCGATAATGAAAGTAGATATCAAGGCACCGAGTACATTCTTACAAGTGTGAATAAAGGTTTCATGGTCGAACACTTAATGAATCCATCGATCAAGATACATTGATGTATTCCCAACTGTCGATGGCGGGATAACCTACCACTAGTGACTGCAAGCCTCTAGGTACTCATAAGACTCTAGGTCTCGTTTCCAGAATAGATGAGCTGAATTCAATGGAAGGAGACCTTCTAAAAGGAGAGCATTAAAGCATCTCTCATCATTCAACATGAGGTACAAAGTAGGAGCTTAATGATTTGAAATAAATCAGACAAAGAACATGTTCACGAACCAACGACCCTGTGTGTCTTTCGCATGTATTAGATGCAAGAGGGACACAAAAAAAACCCTTTGAATAACAACTAATAAGGAAAAATGTTGACAAAGGAGAATAAACCATCAATAAGGCTAATGTCATCCAAGACACTACATGAATCCTAATGTTTGAATAGATTTATTGTCGTCAATCACAAGGGAAACCCCTAGTCAACGACCAATGATGAAATGTCGACTACTAGGTTCAAGGTTACCTACCAATGATGAAAGTAGAACCAGGGTGCATAATAGGACTACAGCTTCATGTAACTCTGAGACATACTGAGGGTATGGATGACATGCAAAGTCAAGATTTTTGAGGAATGGATGACATAGGTTGATACACATCCTTTGAAAAAGAGCATGAGACATATGGAAGACTCTGGCAGCATAGACTCAATGATGAAATTTTGAGATGCAGGAGGCATTAATCAAACTCTCCATATGAACTAGAAGAGTAACCAGTCAGGGGAGTAACCTCTACATAATGAGCTCAACTTCCTAAGGTCATGCTAAACCCAAAATTTTGATGACAAGTGGACTCAAAATATTTGTGCTCTATTCAAATGCGACACAATTGCTGCCAATATAAGATAATATTATTTTCCCACCCATATTTTTTCTTTGGTACTCGGGTTTAATATGAATTTGGTTATACCCTGAAAATCCATCCATAAAAGAAAAAACTTTTCTTCCAGCACATTCATCAAGAATCTGATCGATGAAGGGTGTCGGGAAGTTTTCTTTGGGGTAGGATTTGTTCATGTCACAAAAATCCATGCATTCGTGGATGTTTCCTTGCTTTTTATTCACGTGAACGGGATTATATACCCATTCATTCAAGGGAACTGAATAGATAAAGAAAGCATTAAGCAATTTTTCTACCTCTGCCTTAATAGCAGGGGTCTTCCTAGGACTAACAGATCTAAGTCCTTGTCGAACAGGCTTAACATCCAGGTAGGTTTTAATCTCATGTTCAAAAATTCAAGGGTCAATTTCTGGCATATCTTCATATGACCAAGCAAACACATCGCATAATTATTTGAAGAGCTCAATGTAGATCAAAATTTCTTCCAACGAACAATTTTCACTGATGTATACATTTTCCACCTTGTTAGGAATACGAGAGATATCGATCGTGATGGTAGGAGAGATGCTCACCATGTTTCCTTTGGCATAAATGTCGTGCATATCAAGTGGAACTGTGGAGTGACTGGATTTCTCTCTCAAGGTAGACCTAAAATCATCTTATTAGATTCTGGAAAGATTTTGGAGAAATTAAGAGCGATGATGCATATCATACCATGGCCTATCAAAACAAGTCATGGCCTCTGTGATAGATTCATCCGAAGGTAAAGTCTCATCGAGGCAATCCAGTGAGAAAGATGATGAAGTGGCCCACACAGGCTCTAGAACATGATATTCCTCGTCTGTCTACAAGGTAACAAGATCTGGATTGGCAGAAGAGTCAAGAACAACTTGATACGCTATCTCTGCTGCCGATAGTGGCATAACCATTCCAGTATGTGACAGACCTTCACAAGATGTAGTTGAGGAAAGTAGGGTCCAAGGATTGTTAAAATACGAAGTGCGGAAAGGAATGGACCTCTTTGATGAAGCAAACCTACTGGACATGGAATATATATGATGAACCAGTAACATGAAGTTGAAGGTACCCATAAGGGATGAATACATTCTGACACTGATATTCTCAGTTTCCGAATGAGAATTGTCAATTACGGGGATCGACAGCCCAACAGATGCATTGGGTATAGCGTACGAAAAGGATAATTGGTTGATCATCACGATCATCCCATTTTGAGAAAAGAAAAGAGTGCGGAAAATGGACGATACGATTGCATACATAGCATAAGTCCAATTGCGTCCTAGTAACAAGTTATAGTTGAGGGTTGCATCAACCACCTCGACATCCACCTCTATCGTATTCCCACCTAACTAGAGTAGGAAGGTGGAAAGAATACCATGAGGGTGGAAGGAATGACCGTCAAAAGAAGTCAACATGGTTAGAGACTGAGAAAGGGTCAGAGAGTCGAGGGCTTTCCAACATACTAGGGAAATCACACATGTTGCAGCGCCTTCATCAACAATAGTATGTTTTATGGTATACTTTGAGTAACCTACATGGATTTGGAATTCCACATGGTAAGGAAAGGAGGCTTCACATCCATGATGTAAAACTTGGTAACTTTAGAGCCACAAGGATCTAGAGCTCCTAATGCAGATAGAAATTCATTCCTCTATGAGGGACATGTCTAGAGTACCTCCAGAGCCAACATTGCACAAGGGGTTTGACCCAGATCCTCAACAATAGAGTAATCTTGGGCGGCTCAAGCATTAGGATTGTGGGTAGAGCGCTTCATTACTCCTTTAGGAATACGAGGCAGGGGCTCAAGTTTTTTTATCTGTAAGGGCATCTCCAAAGGAGGGGGAGACTCTAGACCAAGTGCAGTATGTAGAGAACTGTAATCGCGAGATCGAGTGGCTACATTGACCTCATATTTAACCATATTGATGAATAAATGGTCACCTTCTTATGTCAATGGGTTTTGACTCCCACCCACTGCATTTCCAGCATTTGAGTAGCTCAAGGCCATGTGTTGATTATGTGGAAAAGGATTAGTTAGCACAGCAAGAGGTAGAGATAAAACCCTCACAGCTTTCGCAAGTTTGGGGCATAAGTGGGTAAGGTGATCATCTGTACAAATATTGCAGGGAAACTTCACCTTCCTCCT
The DNA here is from genome assembly GCA_000966675.3 of Picea glauca. Taxonomy (NCBI): domain Eukaryota; kingdom Viridiplantae; phylum Streptophyta; class Pinopsida; order Pinales; family Pinaceae; genus Picea; species Picea glauca. The sequence goes on from JZKD02S2127166.1 coordinate 32,092, forward strand.
CTATTTCTTTCCCTCACTAGCATTATTATTCAACTTCTCATTATTACCATTTTCCTTGGGTTTATTATTAATATTCCCACCCCTATGATTATTACCGTGTCCTTTCTTTTTATTTCCTCCTAGTTGCTAGTCACCATTCGGGTTGGTCGAAGATTGCACAGAATGTATGTCTGTCGACCAAGTGGGAGTGGAGAACATAGAAAAAGTTGGCCCTCCTACATATTGGTTTAGAGACAACTCTTTGAAATGGCTTGTCATCGATTCTACAAATTTCACATTGGTAGAGCCCACAATTCCATCAGCATGAGGCCTGGGCTTTTATCAAGGTTCATAGTTTGACCTCGGTGCATCTGGAAGAATCTCGTATAACATCCCAAACTGAGCATATATAAGATCTAATTGTTGGGCTTTAAAAATCAATTCTTCCTCAGATGTAACCCATGTTGGAACCACTCTAGCAGGAATTATGGGTATATGCAAGTCTTCATCAACCTCTTCCATCTACACCACTCTTGGATATGATTCGAGATATGGGTGGATTTTTCCTAACGTGAGGTTGATAGAATTTCTAAGCCATCATCGTAATGAACTGACAATTGGAAGTGGTTGAGGAAGACTAATACCATCTGATTAAAGGTTTTGTATGTCCCCCTTGGTAGCTTGATATACCATTTCATGGAAACCCCTATGAGGGTACGTTGAAACAATATTAACCGAATAGAATCGTCATTAAGGGAATTCGAAGATCAACAAAGGTGAAAATTAGTGACATGATCACTAGGATCCTCACAATTTTTTCCTTTGAATTTTGGAATATATGAAGGAAGCTTGGTGGGGATGAGGGGCCATGTTGGATCATGACACACAAGGTCATTCATTAACTTAGACAAGTCTGGAAAATTGAGCGTGGCCAGAAAAGGGAGACGGAGTTGTGGCATGTGGCCCCAAGCTCCTTGGAAAGATTGTTGATATGGGATTGTAGCCCATCCAAGGTTATGGTATGCACCATATCCCTTTCTGAAATTGTAAGACCCTCCTCCAAACTTATTCATGAGGGGTTGGTTGGGCACCATTCCAGTAGGAATTTTATGATGAGGGTTGTAAAAATTTCCCCCAACTGGAGTGGTTCCAGGTTGGAGGTTGCCCAAGGTATGAAAATGACCTCCTTCGGGTGTGAATCCAGAGGATAAAGGTGGATTCATCATGTCAAATGTGTTGTTGGGAATTGGTACAGAGGAGGTGGGTGTAAAGGATAGACCGTAAGTAGTATCTTGTCTGCCAGGTTGGTTACTCCATCTCAAAGCATTAGGACCAGGATTAGACTTGGGGTTAATAGGAGGAGGGCCTCCAACTGTAGGAGTCGTTTGTGGGACATGAGAACCACCAAACAATAATGGAGTATGTGGAGGATCCATGCCCCCAATTCCAAAACTAGTATTTTGGGATGAAGGATGAAAATTGCGATGTGAAGTTTGGCATACCATAAGAAAAAGGGTTGTAGGCCATAGGGATAGAATGAATATTGTAGCCTGGCAAGTGACAAAGGAACCCAAAAGGGTTCATGTATTTAGGTTGAGTATTCACTATAGGATGGGAAAGAGTGATGATAGGAACCTCCGACACTACAACCATTGTGGTTGAAGCTATCGAGGGGGTACCATTAACTATAGTAGGTATGGGAGTCAAGGGACTCCCAACATATTTCTGACTCGATTCAGTACTCATCCTTGTATGATCACAAGTATGGTAAGTGGAGGTGTGTGTACCACGTTTGATAACTTTACGCCTTTTAGAAGGAAAATACTCAAAATGTGGTGGTAACTGTAACAAGCAGCAAGAACTGCAAGGAAGCTAGTACGGCTCCACAATGACTCAAGACTTGAGATATAAAAAAATAAATCCTAAGGCAAACTACTAATCAAGGAGCACACAAAAATAAAATAAACAAAAGGCCAATATGCACACAAATAGGATAAAGTGGTTGAAAGGGGCCTCCCTCCCTAAATTAGGTATGGCTCATCCAAGAGGGGCCTGAGACTCCCTGCAAAAGATCATAGGTATCAGAATTAGTTATAAGGGCCCTCGTGGGATTAACAACCAATCGGTCAGATCCCCCTGGAGAGGTAATCCTCCATAAAGGTTGTGTGTTGTCTGACCCTTATCTAACCCAGGGTACCTACATAATAACCCCTGCAAGTAACCTATGTGGTACCTATGTCAAGAAACTAAGCAACCACAGTATAACCGATGCGCAAGAGAACAATCATAAGTTAGGTCTATCATATGGGAAGGGTAACAAATCTCGAAACTTTGAAAGCACTACCTATCACATATATAAAGGTACTAGCAAGATCCCCATATATGAATAGATCCCTAGAAATATATCTAACACTAAGAAGGTATTGGGGGGATATCCCCTCAACCAACCTCACGCGACCTCGTGCTTAACTCTGGTGTACGTGGAGCCTCCTGATGTCACCAATTATACAATGGATTTCACCACTCCCTTAATCAGACACATATGTTGATTTAATAGCCTTGGAGAAGTTTACTCACAAAATCCTATTCCAAGGCTCTAAATCCTAAGATAGTTTGTGCACCCTAGAAAATAAAATCATTTCTAATCAATTTTAAATTATCATCGTTTCTTTTAGTGCTCTTGCTTACTCAAAAAAGGTGTGGTTGTGAAACTAATGATGTTATGACTTAGCAAGTAAAATAAATGAATATGAATAACATGCAAAGTCCTAACTTCAATACCCAATAAATAATAGGATTTTCAAAATGCAATTTTCAATTTAGTTCTGCAATTCCAAATAAGATGAAATATTTCTATACATGTACTAAGATCAATGATAAGGACTCATTAGGGGATCAAATTTTGCTCAAAAATTCAAAGTGCTC
>JZKD02S2127178.1:14726-26045 GCA_000966675.3 Picea glauca
GTCTTCTTACATCCGCCTTATTCTATTTTATTGAAAGGTCTTATTAATATTGACCTTTATTACATCCGAATACATTAAGCTACCTATGTGCGGGTTAGGACCTTAACACAGTCTCTCCATCATCTTTAAACATTGGCATAGCTTCAACCCACTTTGTAAAGTAGTCGACAACTACGATAATATAGCGATGGCCCCTTGCTGAAAGAGGGTTGCATGTGGTGTAATCAATCCCCCACTTTGTGAAGGGACCAACTGTGATGATAGGAAACATGGGAGCAAGATGTTCCCTCATCTTCCGAGAGAATATTTGGCACGGATGGCACTTCTTGACCAATTCGATACAATCTTTGATAAGTGTCGGCCAGAAGTAACTTGCTCATAGAATATTTTGGGTTGTTGCCAACCCATACAAATGAACACCACAAGCTCCAATATGGCAATCTCTAAGCACGACAACTTCCTCCTCATGAGTGAGACATCGGCATAGGATGAAGTCTACACCTCTCCGACACAATGTATCATCGAGTATGAGATAATTCTTAACCTGATGGCGTATACGTCGACGATCATCACTAGAAGTAGAAGTGGGGTATTTCAAAGTCTGGAGATAGATAAGTATATCTTCGTACTAGGGATCTGAAGATGTGACCAAAAACATATCTCCCCAGATAGGTGATTCTTCAGGCACAACATCACCTGACTCAACCAGAGGTTCCGAAATAAGCTCTGCAAAGACCAGTGACTTTTTGGAATTTGCTGAAATGAAGTCTAAGTCAAACTCCTGGAGGATGACTATCCATCTACTAATTTTTCTTCCTATTACCCGTCATGTCAACATGTACTGGAATGGATTCACGATAGCAATGACGGTGGTCTTACGAAACAGAACATAATGAAAAAATCGTTGAACATCATGAACTATTGCCAACGCAAGCTTTTTGATGTGAGAATAATTGAGTTTCGGTCCTACAAGGCCTCGACTTAGGTAATAGATCATGTACTCTAAGAAAAATTCATCTTCCTGAGCTAAAACCATGCCAATGGTTGACTCTGCAATAGCTAGATATGATATGAAATCTTTGTTATAATTAGGTGGCCGCAACAGAGGGGCAGTTGTGAGAGCATGTTTTAATGCGTCGAATGAGCATTGAGTAGCATCGTCCCAGTAAAAGGGAACGTCTTTCTTTAGTAAATGCATAAATCCCTTGGTGATCTCGACATAGTTGGTGATGAAGCATTGTAAAAAGTTCGCCTTGCCTTGTAGACTCTGAAGTTGAAGGATTGTGCATGGGGGGGGGAATTGAATTATTGTCTCAACCTTGAGAGGATTGACCATGATCCTTATTGTTGACACTATGAAACCTAACAATTGTCTTGACGTTACGCAAAATCTTCACTTGTTTGGATTTAGGCAAATCCGAAAGTAGCAATATCGTTCGAAGATAAGTCGGAGGTGTGTTGGATGATTCGTTCTCTTGTGATATCGAGATGCTAAATCATCTAAGTAGGCCTAAACTATATTCTTGAGGTCATGGAAAGAAAAATATATGGCCCACTGAAAGGTTTCTCCGTCATTTTTAAGTCCAAAAGGAATTTTACGATATGTGAATGTACCCCATGGACAAATTAATGCCATTTTGTGTTGGTCTTCGGGTTTGATTTGGATTTGATTATATCCTGAAAAATTGTCCATGAAAGAAAAGCCCTCGCAACCAACACATTCATCAATAATCTAGTTGATGAATGGTGTTGGAAAATTATCCTTGGGACATGCCTTGTTCAAATCATGGAAGTCGATACGCACACAAATCGTGCCTTGTTTTTTATTGACCAGCATAGGATTTGACACCCATTGGGTTAAATGGATAGGATAGATAAAACCGACCTTTAGCAATTTCTCAACCTCAACCTTAATGGTTGTTTCTTTCTTAGGATTAACTGGACGAAGTTTCTACTGAACCGGATTGGCATTAGGATAAGTTATGATTTCATGTTCAACTATTTTTGGATCGATGCCTGGCATCTCCTCATAAGACCAGGCAAAAACGTCAGATAATTATTTGAAAAGATCTGTGTCGATTTGAATCTCCTCAGGGGAGTAGTCATCACTGATGAAAACATTCTCCATGATGCTAGGGTTTCAGGAGATATTGATCAGTATAGTCTCAGTGATAGTCACCATATTTCCCTCAGCATAAATTTCGTGTGTAGCTAAGAGATTAATAGGACACGACTAATCTCCCGTCATGGTCACGGTGAATTCTCCTGCTTCGATTCATCTTAAATCTGAGAGAAAATATGATTGGTGATGAAGATCTTCCCAAGGTTTGTCTGGACTAATCATTTCTTCGATTACTGCTTTGTCTGAAGGCAATACTAAGTCTAACGAATCGGTGTTAGTGAGAGAACCGTGAGCCCAAATAGGCTCTAGAAGTGGATCTAACTCTTATGCTAGATTCAGATCAGTGTTAGCTGAAGCTTGTTGGACTAAAGAGTATGATACTTCAGTGGAAGACAAGGGCATGACCATACTCGGGTGCCCTGCCTCATCCATCGTGGTGGATAGGGAAGGAAGTACCCATGGATCATCGAAGTAAGTCATGCGGAATGATGAAACTTGAAAAATCTCAACCTTATGGTGATTGGATATAAAATTGATATCGCCTTGAGGGGGCGGGTAATCGAAGGTACCCATCAAGGATGGGCACAAACCAACTCCTACGTTGACGACACCTAGTTGAGGGTTATCTATCATCGGAATCGTGGATGCCCCCAATGCAGGGTTAGGTCTGGAGAAAGACAATTGATCGATGGTCACTATCCGACCCTCGTGTGGAAACAACAAGACCCGGAAACCTGTAGCAACCACAACTTGCATAGAATAAGTCCAAATCCTTCCCAACAAGAGGTTATAGTCGAGGAGAGCATCGAATACCTCTACTTCGACACACAAGGTCTTTCGTCCTAACTGCACGGGAAAAGAAGGAACAATGCCATGTGGTTGGAATGAAAGACCATCGAAAGTGGTGAGGAGAGTAGGTGATGGAGACAAAACGGGTTGGCCGATGGCCTTCCAACATGCCAACGACATAACACATGTCGAGGCACCCTCATCAACCACCGTGTGGAAGATATTCTAAGTAAACGTTTTCATGGGATAAGCCACTACTATCTGAAATGCTACGTGGTAAGGAAGACGGGGTTTTAAGTCGGTTGTATATAACATGATTGTACCTAGATTACAAGTCTCTGTGGATACTAGAGCGGTTAGCAAGGCTTTCCTCGAGAAGGGCAGCTTTGGAGGACCTCCAAAGAGGACATCGCACAAGGGGTTTGTGATAAATCCTCTACCACAGAGTAGTTCTAGGTGGCCCTTGTATTTGGGTTATGAGAAGATTTTTTGAATGCGCCTTTAGGAATGCATGTCATTGTTTCGCCCAATGTATTCTCAATCTGTAGAAGAAGAGATGGGAGTTCAGCTTCTTTACCCTTCTCAGAAGTGCTTGGTTTGGTATAGCCATGCGCTCTAATCGATATAAAAGCATTACCCCTCACCATGTATACGTTCGCATATGTGGGGTTGTTCATGGTGGAGGGGGTTCTTGGCTGCCCCCTTCCGTGCTTGTAGAGGATTGGGTTAAATTTTTCCCATGCTGAAAAGGATTAGTCAACACAGTAGGTTGTTGCTGCATCACAAACTTTTGGGCTTCTGCAAGCCGAGGACATAGATGGGTCGGGTGGTCTTCTGCACACAAATTGCATGGATACCTCGACTTCCAATTTTTAGTGTTGTCCCCGCCAGCATTATCGGTAGATTTTTTATCCCCCTTACCCTTTTTACATTGTTTTTTCTTTCTGTCAATATGTTGGGTGGCCTTTGGGTTAGTCGATTGCACTGTGTGTACATCCGACGTTTTGGTAGGGGGAGAAGCCAAAGTAGTGGTTTGGCTGGCCAATGAGTGTTGTATGGATAACTATTGCAACTGCTTCATCAATTTCTCAATGGGATTTGTTTGTACTGAACCAACAATACCATTGGTATGTGGTCCAACTCTCTATTGGGTTTTATCAAGTATTGAGTGTGGCGCATCTAGCAAGATGTTGTATAATAAACTAGACTAAGAATAGAGGAGCTCAAATTGTTGAGCCCTCATGATGGCATCTTCTTCGGAGAATACAATCGATGTCCCAACGTCTTTGGATAACTGTGGGACCAAAGACTTAAGGAACCACTCAAGAAGGAATGCTGGTGGGACTGGCACTTTGATTAAACTCTTCCAGCATCTCCATTCTCATATGTGATCAGAGATATGGTCCGTTGTTTTCTGTTCGAAATTGGCGAGTATCTTTGTGCCAACATCGTATCTCATAGGTAACTGGAAATGGTTCAGTAAATGCATTGCCAGTTCACCAAAGGAAGAGTATCATGAGCGATTGAGCTCAATATACCATTTCGTGACACTCCCAATGAGAGTACGTTGAAACAATCACAACTGTATGGAATCGTCTTTCAATGAGTTGGATGTGCACCAAAGATGAAAGGTAGTCACATGATCTCTTCGATCTTCGTTAGGCTTGGCTTCAAACTTTGGGATGTCCGAAGGAAACTTCGTCGGCATAGGAGGCCAACACGGATCATGACAGATAGGGTCATTCAACAACCATGTCAAATTTGACAAATGCAACGTTGCCAAGAAAGGTAGTTTGGGTTGTTGGTGATAACCAGGGAAAAAGGGGCCTAGAGTTTGGCTGGCACCAGGTTGCCAGGAAAAGTTCGGCTGCTGGCCCGGATTCTGGTAGAAACCATGGCCCTTGCCAGTGTATGGATTTTGTGTATGTGGAGACATTGTCGGTTGATTTCCAAAATAGGACATAGATGGTTGTGGCATGCATTACATTCGAAGGACTTTGGGAAGGGTTGCCCCATGGTGGTCCCGTGGGGACTGGCATAGTAGTTTGTCCAGGGTTCCATTGATTGTGGAAATAATTACCCTAGATTGGCATTTTTGACAAGGGAACGAAATCCTGCCAAGAATTCCAAGTCCCTGATGTGGAAGAAGTTCTTAGGTTTACCCCCTGTGTAGGAATAGTACCCTGCATAGGAATAGATTGTCCAAAATTGGGATTGCCCCTAGTCGAGAAATCAGTTGACGAGAAGGTGTTGTTACCAAACGTTCTAGTCAAAGAAAATGGTGTTGAACCTACTGGCATACTATGTGAAGGTGGTCCTTGACTCCTTGTTCCAAATAAACTATTGTGTATGGGTTTCCCGACGGATTGCTGATGTGAGCCATTGAGTGAAGGGGACAAAGGAGGTATATGACCTCCTCCATAAGGGAAAGTGTTAAAAGGAGAAGGAGTGTCCCCCATATGACCTTTCAGAGGAGCGCTAGAGCTCCCTGCCCCCATACCTAAAGTCTATAAAGTGGAGTAGGAAAGTACAGGACTTGTACCCGAACTAGGAATCCCATATGAGAATGAAGGGCCTGTCGCACTTGGAGTGAAGCGGGTGGTGGTTGCCGCCAAAGATGGGATCGCACCACTGTGCGATGTAGAGGCGGTCGATACCATAGTGGCTCCGACCAGTGACGATGGGTTAGGAGGTAAAAAATCTCCTGTAGTGACAACTGTTGTGGGAATTGAAGAATTCCCAGAAAGAGTAACCACATTTGTTTCCATTGCTGTGTGCAACACTGTTTGTTGGGTGGGCACGATTTATTGTGACCCGGGCGCTTCAAAAGACCCTTGTTGGTCTAGCTTTTTCCTTAATGGTGGCGGGGGTGGCTCTAGTTTAACTGGTGGAAAACCAAGAAGCCTTCGTGACTGGTGGAGCTCGTGATCCTCCACTGTGTGAGAAGATAAAAAACACTCTAGGGTAGTCTAAACATTCAAAAGTAACACACACTAAAAAAAGTCCCTATAAGATAAGACAGGCAAACACTAAATTAATTGAAAGAACATTTACAACAACCAACACTAGAGAAACTTACCGGTGCAAGTGCAACTCGAACACAAAATCACCCTCCAGGTATACTTTGCAAATCATGGCCCGATGTCTATCCTAGGTACCGTGGTATACCCCCACATTCACCTATGTATTTCCCTAAAAAATATGGGCAACTAGGTTGCTAGCACGCGAACAATCACCGGGCGGGTACAGTCAAAAGTCGAGTAGACCACAATGAGTAGGGTATCGAGCCCGAAACCTGTCAAGGGTATCGAGAGAAAATGATCTGGAAGACAACTGAGGACCTTGAAAAGATTCGAGACCCATGAATCCCCGTGGCAAATGCAAATGATGGAATCCCAAGACAAGTCCTCTATATGTGTTCTCCACTACGATTGGTCCAGCTTTGGAGGGGTTATCTCCACTACCTTTCAGAACATGACCTCGTGTTTATCCCCTATGTTAGAGGGGGGTCCCAGATAAATTTCATGATACTGGACTTAGACACTCCCTAACGCAGACTCCAATGTTTGTTTTTGATGGCCTTGAAGAGTTTCTTGTCCAACCTAATCCAAGGCCCTAATCTTGAACTAGTTGGTTAACCCTACAAACATGAAAGTATAATAAATTTTAGATTTAGCATTACTTTTATGGTTTTTTCTTATGTCAAGGGGTATGGAAGTGAAACTGATGATGTGTAAAAGATGCAAGAAAAATGAGTAAAAGGTTGGAAACAAAAATTTTTCTTAATGCAAAATTTCAACAACTTTTCAATTTTTTTTTTTAATTTTCTAAGATTTTGGACAACAAACTCAAAATGAAATTAACTCGACTACGAGATACTTATGATATAAGTGAACTGAAATAACTTATGAAATAAAAGACTTTTCCCCTGGCTAACAATGCAAAAACACACTCTTCAACCAAACAAAAAAACAGTTTTTTTTTTTTATTATTTAAATGCTGATAAAGCAAGAAGGAAAAATACCAACAAGTAAAAAAACAAGAAAAAACAATTCTGGCCTAAATCGCAGATTGTAAAGAATCACTTCAAGAAGTCACACACTGGAAACATAAAAAAAAATGAATCACACACTTGTCTAAAAACCTTAAAAAATTCTTTTTATGACAGCTTTTGAACGAGAAAAAACAAGCTAAGAGTAAGATTAATCCTAAGCTACTGACTACTAAGACAAAGATTCAAATACCTGAGAGGTATAATTCTCATCAAGGGAAAGGATGACTTCCTTGCCCTCAACAAAAACTGTCCTGCACAAGCACGCTACTGATAATCTAGCAGCAAGCATGTGAACATGAGTTGTATAGAGACAGAGGACATGTACATGCGAGTTGATCTTGTACATGACGTGTGTATCTCTAAACTTTGAGAAAAAATAAAAACAGACAGCCCTAACCAGGAAGAGACCATTGATATTGATAACCAGGATCCCTTGAAGTCTTGGACACTTTTTTTTTAACAGAAAAAGCAAACAATGTGAGGAAAAATTTGTAAAACAAACCAATCTGAGACAAGACTGTAAACAACCAAGACTTAGGAAGAATCCCAGAAAACCCCTGAGAATGTCTAATTCTGACAGGGAAGAGGATGACTACCTCAAAAATTCTTTGGACTCTACATGCTACTGCTACTTCTTCAGCTAGCATTCGCACGCGGGCTGTAAGAGAGTAGGGTGCGGGTACACGCGTCCAGACCTTATGCGGGCCACATGTACCTCTGTGGGTCTCAAAAAAACATAGTGAAGAAAATAATAGAGAAATATGGTATGGAAAACTATATTCTATGCTAGCTCAGACCTGACAGAAACTAAAAAAACAAGCAAGAAAAACCAGTCTTTTAAATCTACCCAAAAACTAAATAAAATTTCAGGAACCCTAGAGACTCCCCAGTATGGTCACCAATTCTATTGTGACAGAAATATCCTTACAGACTAGAAAATAGGGTTAGACTTTGCATGCAGATATGACCTAGAGAAAAACTACTTTCTACCTACATCCCCTAGATTTAAATTCCATTTCTTTTAGTAAATGCATGGCTAGATCAACCTACCTCATTCTGGGCGTTCGATGTAAATCCCTTGTCATAGTTGATTACTCGTTCGCAGTTCTCCTTTCCAACTCTGACCTGCATACAAGACAAGAAACAACTACACATGCATATTACCTATAAACTAGCGGGTTAGAAATTCAAATATGTACTTATCAAACTATGAATAACTCATGAATTGGGACGGGAAAAGCACTTTCTTTATTACTTTGAATGAGTCAACTTACAAAAGTTGAGACCGGCCATCGCTCAGCGAACCTGATCCTGGGCTCCTCTTCGACTATCCTCCAACTGCTTTGCTTGATCTCTCTTTGGGCACAAGGAAGGCTAAAGGGTTGGGACAATGGGAATATGAAAATGGACAGAGTTTCTTTGCTATATTTTTTCTCTTCCAAATGGGACCCCTACCCCTTCTTTTACAGGCTAGAAGGAGCTAGGTATTTGGACGAACCCTCAGTCATGCATGGTCGGGAGTTTCAGTTAACTCACCCATATCGTTTGTGTTCCATCGAGAACTTTCCTTTTTTTCGTGCTTTTGTCAGTCCACGCGGGCTATTGTAGGTCAGTCAGTGTGTACACGCATGCAGTAGTAGAGTAGGGCACGTGGGCCCTTATAAAAGAGGTTTTTTAAAGAGTTGTTTAGCAGTGCTTTGGAAAATAAGGGATATGAGATGGCCTGATGCCAAGTAAGCATGTGTGGTGCAATTTAGGGTTATAACACCTCTCGAAGAAAAAGGAACATAAAATGGTCCCAAACTTGAAGTTATGGTGCGAGAATACCCCTCTACGGACTACACCAGGGTTCTAAAATGTAGGCAGAGCTAATCGTCTAAATTCTCCTACATTTCATCAACTATCCCAACATTACCCCACAATCATACATAAAAGACAAAGAGTAGGGATCCAACAGGCATACCTTAAACTCCGCATCCCGTGTCGATCCCTTTGCGCTTAGTTGTTTCTTGACTGCAAGTCTCCTCCCAAGGTTGACCTGCATTCACTAAAATACAAACAAGAAACTACAAGCATGCATTCTACATATGGGTTAGTGGGTTAGACATCATAAACAAGAAATGTAAACAAATAATTGAGATTTAAGATGTCATTTGGCGAGACGGAAAAAGTACTTCTTTATATTAATCTCACAAAATTCACTTACAACATGAGATCGACACTACTCCTCGAACTTGGTCCCGGGATCCTCTTCACCATGCACCAACTGCTTCCACGTCTTCTCCTCCTCTTCTATTCTCTCTTAGGTATATATCAAGGGATTTTTCAATTGGGGCAAAGGGGGATTGATAAAATGGGAAGATTTTCTATGCTCTCGTGCTTCTCCTTGGAATGGGACCCCAACCCCTTCTTTTATAGGCCAAAAGAGATAGTAACAATTGGGGTGACTAGCTATCGGCAGTCAAACGGTTAAGTAACGGCCCGGAAACCAGTATCCTATGCAATTTTCCACATTTCACAATATTATGTGAGTGTACACGAGATGTAGTGGCTCAACAAGTGTGTGTACGTGGGCAGTAATGGGGTAGGGCGCATACACCTTCAAAATGATGGGTTTTAGAAGAGATTTTGCAATAATGGCTTGGTAAAAATAGCAAGCTAGATGGTCTGATGCCAGGTGTGCATGTCAGGGGAAATTTAGGGTTATAACAATTTGAGATTTGTCTTGGTGAGTAGATTTGATTTGGTTGATAATATTGATGAGACATGTTGTTTTGATAGGTTGTTTGGACAGGTTGTTGTGACATGTCATTTGTAAAAGTTTGGTGCACAGTTAATGCACTTGTTCATGGTACAGGTTGAGGTACAAGTTGGTGCATGGTTGATGCACTTGTTTATGGTACAAGCTGATTACAGGTTGAGGTACAGGTTGGTGCATGGTTGATGTACTTGTTTAAGGTACATATTGATTATAGAGAAGTTGTACAGGTTGGTTGCAAGTCAGTGGTACAAGTTGGTACAGTTGTACAGTGGTATATCTCATAGTGATAGTGTGACAATGGTTTCATCATTCTACTTCTACGTTAGGGTGGTTGGACGGGGAAAGGATAGTTGGTTGTAGCCACCTTCCCGTTGTATCCGGAGAACATAAGGGGTCGTAGCCTCCTTATGGTTTTAGCCAGAGAATTAGGGAGTTGGAGATTCCCTCAGGTTGTAGCTTGAGAAACTAGGGTTTGGATCCTCCTTCCAGTTGTAGCTAGAAAAAAAAGTAAGTTGGTGCTTCCAATGAATGTAATTCTTCAAGACATATAAGAAAAAGAATTATGTGGTTCTCTCCCACTTTGGGTTTCCACATAAAAACACCGGTGTACTGTGTATGTGTATGATTGTTCATTTGTTCATTGTTTATTTACTCTACAATTATTGGATCATAATTCTACATTGATATAACACTTGCATTATATGGTAAAAAAATATATTATTTCTCTATTACTGATTCACCCTCCCTCTCAATAATCCAACACTAACAACAAGGAGAGAGAAAGAGGTGGTATATGTAGGAGACATAGAGGGTAGATATAGTGGGAGGGAGGGACAGAGGGGAAGATAAAGGAGGATAGATATATAGAGAGAGAGAGGAGGATACTTGGAGGGGGGGAGATAGAGAGAAGGGGGTGGGGAGGGGAGGGAAAGGGAGGGAGAAGGGAGAGAGCTGAAGAAGTGGGATATATAGAGAAATTCAAAAATTGATTGTGAATAAAGAATATTGAATCAACTACAAGATTATGCTTATATTAAAATAAAAAGGCAGAATCAACATACCATAATCATCATTAACTCATGTGATATCATTATTAAACCATAGGTGAATGGTCATATCGATAAAATATCCTTATAAAACAAGAGGTATAGGCATATTTCACTTAGGGCTTGGGTGTGCATGGGGTTAAGGGTAGATTATAGGTTATGTGTAGGCTTAGATGGAGTTGCGGGGGTCTAGGTGATGGTCTAGATCTATTTCATGGTCTAGGTCATGATCATGTTCATATAAGTACTCATATTAGTAATCCATTGGAAGAAGAACAAAAACTTAACACTCACCTTATAGTTGAGGCTACATTTCTTTGTTTCACATGTCCTTTATTCATTGTGATACATGCCTCTCCTTTAGATGGACAGAGAGAGAGGAAGGTAGAACTAGGGGCAAAGAGGAGGAGGCAGGGAGGGAGAGAGAGAGAGAGGAAAAGAGAGAGTGAGAGTGAGACTAACAATAAGGAGAGAGAGAGATACTGAGACTGAGTGTGAGGGGAAGGCGGAACATAGAGGGAAGGGGGCCTAGAGAGATATAAAGAGA
>JZKD02S2127178.1:73768-94761 GCA_000966675.3 Picea glauca
TTGTTGAAGATGTAGATGTCTGCATGGATCTGATGAAGTATATGCATCATTGATATTTCCACACATATCCACTTTATCTTCTTGTAATGAATAATATCCAAATAAAGTTTGGATGGCACTTTGAAAACCATGTGGTCGATTCCAGAAAATGTTGAAATTTTGTTGATTTTAAAACGATCATAACTTCACTTTCTAGACTCCATTTCGGACGATTTGTTTTTTGAAATTGGATATTTTCTCGAGAGGAATTCAAATATCCAATTTGTTTCTACAAATTTTTCTCAGAAAATATCAGAATGGCATCTGATGTTCGCGACTCCCTTTTTGACTCTTGAGATGTATGCATGGTGCATGCAAAAGTGTCTGCATGTGACTCCTGAGATGCATAACATATATCTTCCACATGAATTTCAAAAAACAAATCTTAAATGGAGTAGACATAATCTTCAATTAATGGAATACAAATTTCTGCAAATACTTTTGTAGAAGACTCTTCATAATAAGAGGCTTGATCTTTTGACGGCTTCTCTTCTAGCTCTATCTGTTCGACCTCTTGCATGAAATCTTCACAATATTATTTATTCCCAAATAGAACCTCCAATCTGGTCCATAATTCATTTGGAGTTAATCCTTGTGATTCTTCATATACTTGATGGAAAAGTTCGGGAGAAATAGTCACGCCGATACTTCCTATTGCCATATCTTGTCTATTGAGAAAATCATTTTTCTCATCGATAGAATCAGGCTCTACTTCCATTGCCATGGTTATTTGGTATAAGCCTGTGCATCTTAGCAGAAGAAATTTTTTTGGCTTCCATTCTAAATAGTTATGAGGCATGAGAAGTATTTCCGACGAATAATCCATCTTTTCGTTTTCTTTAATCTTTTGTACCTACACAAAATGATTTGTTGTAGATTTCACTTAGCAGTCTGTCAGCTCTGATACCATGTAAATGTGTTGAAATTGCACAGAATAGATCTAGCTAGAAAATACTACACACATTTGCAGAGAGAAATTGAGAAAGAAGAAGAATGAGAGAAAGAATGGATAGAATTCTCATTAATCATTTTCCACACTCAAAGAGTGAATAATTTATATATAGGATACATGAGTAACTAATGAGCCATAGTGGTGGTATATATTGATCTGGACACACACCAACAATTACAAGAGTAAACTGCCACCTAGTCTAGTCTCTCAGGCAGTTATGAGAGTGAACTTCCACCTAGCTAAGTTAACTAGTCAACTATTCTTCAGTTAACTGACTGAACAAAGAGTATTGAGTTGGTGATGATCCCAATTTTGCATGGTGACAAAACCAATGCAACTTCTAAACTCAACTCAACTAGTCAAACTGAAGTGTCAACTGAAAGAGAATATTCTCCAGGTGGAATATTCTCCCTTAAAATATAGGAGACTCGATAATGACTAATTATGAATAATAAACAAGGAACAACCTTTGGAAAAATAAATCTTAGGTGTGTGTGAAGTGACTCCAACACTTTGGAACCTCAGTTCAAATACATAGCAATTATGACCTGCAGATTATATGGGAGGGAGGACACCACTCATTTATTTCTCTAGTGGGTGCCTTTGATACATACAGTTGTTGAAGGATGTTCTTTCGACTGGGCCAAGATGTTGTTAGACAGTATGAGCAGCCAAATTACAGAGTATCGAACGTAGAGAGACAACAGAAAGTCCGCTTCATTTTTTATGGCCGCCTATATCATGGATGTGATTTGTTTTATGACACCTTTCCCTCTCCTGAACTAGAGTTGGACTCTGTCGGAAGCTGAGCCTATCCATATCTACCACTCAAAACTGTGGGAGGATAAGACAGCAGATTGCATATACAAAATTTTCAATTGGGTTATAGTACTGATACATGTCACCATTTTCGGTAATCCACCGCCCAGGATCTCAGATAGCATAGCGGAAAATTTGAGCAACATGGTCGACTGGGACGTGGAAGCAGAATTTTCATACATTATGGTTTTCAGAGCCTCTATTCCTCCATATGCTCTACCATTGTTTATACCTAACATGCTGGTTTGTCGCGAAATCACTAGGCAGACCGTGATTGGTGGCATAAGAAAAGAGCTTAAAGGGTTTTCGAAGAAGGTATGACCACCTTTCCCTATTCATTTGAACACCTATTCTTTATTAGATTTCAGGCATGCAAAGGCCAAGGAAACATCCTTAGAAGATATAAAATTGGTCCACATTGAATTTAAGAAACATGACCCACACAAGGTTGTGAGTAATCACATGGCCAGTTGTGGTCTTAAAATATTTGAACATGAGAATTCGCCTCTTGATGATATTTTCCAAAGCGCGAGATCTTATGCCGAAGTTTTGGGTCGAATACAAGCCCTGTCGCCTGAAGAGAGAGATGATGTTGTAAAATTCCTGGAACATAGGAGGAGCTTCCTTCCTCCAGTATTACAAGGTAATATCCCGACAACCACAAAAGTGCAACAATCGAAAGCTGAGAGTTCCAAAGACTCAACACCCGATAAAAAAGAACACCAAGAAAAGAAAGAACAAACTAGGGGCCCGAAACAGGAAGTTGAGACTCCCAATCCTCTAAAGAAGCTAACCTTGGTTGTTACTCCAGGGAAATCATCTAAGCAAATCGACAATCCCATCATTTTGGTTACCCCCCTGAAGTCCATGAAAGGGATCCCAGATGTTGGTTGGATTTTCGGCGAAGAGATATCGCCCATAACGGTGGAAGAATTGCCTCGAAACGAATTTTCTTTCCATAAGAAGAGAAAGGCCGTTGTGAGAAAAGAGTTTTATCAAGAGGCCGGCAAGGTAGCTAAGAAATTTAAAATCTTAGCTGATGGAAAGGATGTGAAGAAGTAAGAATTTGCAACTGAAATAGCAGGAACATTGGGGGATTTTGCTACAACCAACCAATATTCTATCGGGACCCTAAAAGATTAGCTGAAGAAAAAAAATCGCTTGATCAAAACATTAGAGGCTAAACTAGCTACAACAGAGGCAGCTGCCAAAGATTAGGCAAATACAGGTATAGAGCAATCCAGAGTAGCTGATCAACAGGATATTGAGTGGCTCAAAGATGACCTCGAACAAACACAGCTGGTAGATCAGACTAGTCAATTACAGATAGGTCAACAAGGAGAACTGATAAGGCAACTATAGGCCAAATTAGAATTCGCTGAAAGTTAGATAATCGATATCGGAATATTTCAATCCCAGGCTATAGAAATCCGAAGAAGAGTGTCAGCAGCTCAGCAAGGTTTACTTACTAAGGTGGAGACTATTCAAAACAACCACCTACTCATCAATCAAGTATTAGAAAACCTCTCTCACAGAGAAAATGAAGCTGGGGCAGCTCGGGTTGTCTTGACGGGTGAAATTGACCGTCCGTCAACTGAGAGAGTGGAACTGGTCCAGGGTTGTCTAATAACCTAAGCCGTTTGGAATGAACCACCCTGACGGGTTTAGCGGCTCTGTTAGCCGATCTAAGGTCCTAAGAAAACAAAAAAATAAAAACTAATCTAACTAAAACTAAATAACAATTAAAAAAAACTAACTAATCTAACTAAAAAGAAATAAAATAAACTAATAAACTAATCTAATTAAAACTAACTATTAAACACACTAACTAATCTAACTATTATATATATACAAACTACTAACTAATACTACACTAACTCTAACTAATTAACTATCTAACTACTAACAGAAATATAACTTATTCAAAGAATGTACAATATCTACAATTTACAGATTTAAATAAAACCTAGAAAACTCATTTATATTCTGTCCTAAAACAAAAAGAAATATTTTTGTTGATTTTATAATTTTATGAACAGAAATAAAACAGAAAAAACTAACAAAACTAAAAAAATAATATACTAATGCTAACTACACATCTAAACTACAAATATATCTAATTAAACTACTTAAATTATACTAAACAAATTAATGAAAATAAATCACAAACTGGCCTGGAAGAATGCTCCAAATTTGCCCTGTGTATGATGATTGTGCTAGTTGATCGGAGGGAGGAAACCCGCACCAAAATATCCAGGAGCTTCTTGTAAACGATAGGCTGCAGTGTTCTTCAAGTTTGATTACAGGACAAACAAGACATAAAAATAACAACAATCTTATAACTTATAAATCTTCACAATTAAATAAACCTGTATGCAAAGATCTATACATAATAGTTCAATTGATGAAGAAGAGAAATCTGCCATTCATAAAATGAATCAAGTAATTGCTATGTTTTTAAATGTTGAAAGAAATCAGACATAGATCATATTAATTAATTCATATCATTCTGCAAAAGATTGTGATAGCTAAAGTAGTCACTAATCAAATGCAAATTGATAAACATAAACATGAAACAAAAGATTGATATTATGAAAGCAAAAGCTGTAGCATAACATCAAATTCTGTCTCAATTTGTATTAGAAATCCATAGCCTAGTTCTCCCACAAGTGAGGATGATCCTTATTACAAAAATAATAAGTATTTATAAGTTTTCCATAGGGTAAAACCTCCTTGTGGAAGTTATCAAAATTGTTTACATAAATCTGGGAATATATCCCAAGTTTAACTAAACTAAGAGCTTAAAATAAAACTAAAAGACACAAATATTCCCCTAGTCTGTCCATCAAGTCTCATGCAATTCGAATTTACCTGAAAAAGGGTAAAAAATAGACAATTTAGAAGGATCTTTTATTAATAAAATGGTAAAAAATCAAATTCTATAGACTAGCTACAGAATCTTGCGATTCTGTAGATCGATTAAGAATCTTTTAAAGAATTTAATTTAATTGACATCCAATAGCTATTTGAAAACGAATCATTTAATTTGAAATTGTTAAACCATTTGAAATCAAACAGGATCAAAATCATTCAACCGAATACAGAGATAGGTGTACCCTGTTTCTTTTGTTACTACAAAATCAAACAAACAAAATCATAATCAACAGTTATGAAATCCTTTGATATCCAATTGAAACTGATATAATAAAAAAAAATCGCAAGCAATTGTTATGTTGCCTTATCAACATGAGATATGAATCCGACAAGATCATTTTCAAATCGTTATAACTGTGTTGACACAGCAAAAGATTCATGCCACAAATAGATCAATTCAAACTGGTGCGAAAATCAATTCAAATAAAATCATAACAGGAACGATTGATTGGCAACATAATTCGTAATTTGTTATTGCAAACAAGATCGATTGACTTTGATCAAAATCGTTCATTTGACAATGAATTATAATCAGATTAGACAAAATAATGAATGTTGATCAATTTGTTTTTACAAATCAAACAGAGCAGCAATTAAAACACGAATCCAGCTCATAAAACAATCTTACCAACTCAAGATATGGGATAATCCAATCAGCATAAAAGTGAATCGAACATAAAAGGTTTTAACATAATCATTACGAATCAAAACCATTCCACCATTCAGACATATTTGCACAGGCTTAACTGAGAGCATTGTTTTCATGAAAACAGAGTCGTTATTCCCAAGTTGGAAACGAAAAGAGTTGTATTCTTGTTCTTAGAAGATTACTTGACAATCATATTACAAAATCATAACAACCAAACTCATTGAAATCATTTTCCAATCATAGCATATGAACCATAACAAAATCATATCCAAACACGATCATATTCTAAATTGAGCATAAAAAATTTCATGTTCGGAGTAGATGCAAAACAAATTCAATTGAAATCAAACCATCAGTTTCGTTAACTCGATCAAATCGAATCCAATCGAAAACCATTCAAATCCTGATAAAAATCTACCGATGACTAAACTAGGAATGTACCAAAACGAAACTTCATTTATTTTTAGCAAAGAAAAACAATGTACAGGATGATCATCGAATGACAGAGGCATTTGAACAAGAGATTGAGCTATTTAAAAACATAATTCAAATCATTATATTAACCTTGATCATTCAAAAAACTAAAACGATATCAAAATTCATACCTGGGAGGATTGATCAAGGGTCCAAGAGTGTGAGAGGATAGATAGGTGAGAGGGAGTTCTAAAGCATAGATCTGGAGAATTCATAGACATTTCATCAAATGCACATGGAACCAAAATGCTTGTTCCAACCACTAAAAATTGACCTGTAAAACAAGAGCTAGATCTCTGTAGTAACTCACTTTTGGAGGAAACCGCCCATATTGAAGGTAAAGGGGCTAAAAAGGGTTCTGTTTTTTCAACGGTTTGATCTAATTCAAAACCGTTTGCCCAGAATCGCTCACGCAAAAACGTGTCTCTGGGGGAAATTACGGGGGCAGTCTTAAGCAGTCTTCTCTGGAAAAAATGAAACCAAAACCGACTCTGGACACCATGGGGGTTCTAGTCTCCCTTCAGGAGCCAAGAGAGAACATACAATGGATAGGGGTTTGGGTAGGGTTTGGACAAGGTATACACAAGACTCAAAACTCAGAGATTTTCCCAAAAATCAACAGAGGTAACCTGGTAAGGAGGCATGCATTAATGCCAAAGTGTGTGAGGGTAGTGGAGTTATTTCGGCCCATGCATAACAGTCATTGCTCTTAGTACAACTGTCGACGCTTACAACTATTCAACCCATTATGCATAAGTGTTACAAACTATGCCATTTCAATCAATCCATTGAAACCTTTGGTAAGTGGATAAACCATGCGCACAATGAAACGTTATGCCATAGTTTTAAACACCCAACATACAAATCGAAATCAATACCAATGTTATGACTATGTGACATGTGAAGTATCAATTCATATAAATATTTTAAGCGAGGTACCAATGCGTTTTGAAACTAGGTATTATATCAAATAAAAGATATCTAGGGTTTAACCATAACACCTATATATTTTCATAAAACCAATGGTCAATCAAATTAAAGAACAAATGAATCCAATCGCCAATGAATCACAAACTTAATTACCCATGAAACGAAACCACATGATCAATCAAAGAATTCCCAACGAGTGCAGATCAAAAGGTCTAGCCAAAAATATAAGCTTAGTAGGCATATCGACAAGAAGGATAAAGACAGTTCAAATAGTGATTTAAATGCGACTTCGAAAGACCAAGTTTTTATGCTTACAGTCGTAAAAACAAATCGAAGGTAAATGTGCAAATGTCGCAAAAATAAAAATGTCGTTTATTTGAAAATTGCGATGAAAAATTTGATGTTTGAAAAACATTGGTGTAGGCAGCTTATAAGACAATGAAAAAATGTGAATTGGCTGCCAACAGGTTGTTTTTCAAGAGGTGATTATAGCCACCACAAAAATGGAAACAGGTGATATTTCTTGATTTTCCATCCCAGAACAGACCAGAGGTAACGTCTTGCTAAAAGAATGAGAGAGTAACATATCAAAGGGTAGACAACAAGACAAAGAGGCAAGAAGATCCTGCGAAGAGACTTTCGGCTTCATAGATGGAAGTCTGTTGGGTTTCGATGGCGAAAGCAACACAAAGACACTGGGCCAAATCAATGTATCCAAGCACCTGCTCAAGATCAATGAGAATGAAGGAAGGGAGTTGGCTGAAATATCACAAATAAGACAGATGGACATAGTCCAAATATATAAATGGCTAATTAAACCAAGTATACAATTATGTTCTATTAGCACCAATGACCGACAGGTGGAAACAAAATTTCCACAATTGGCGAAATATTGTTATACTTTTGAGGCTAATAATCAAGCAGAACCCTCCAGGTTGATATCCTAGCTGGTGGAGAAGTGTGTCATCTGTGATGAGCATGCAAAGGGGCAGGTTTCCAGTACCAAATAAGTACAAAGGCAAAGAATTGAAACGATTAATCTCTTTTTTGTTGTAACCGAAAACCTCTGGAACGATTTAGATTCCAGTTTATAGAAATTTGTATAAATATACACTTTGAAGAAAGAAATCAGGCTGGACCTTTTTTGGTCGATTGAAATAGAGACTCCCTTCTTTGATATTAATACAAATCAATCCGAAGACTCCTGATTTCGTCAAGACTGTGTTATAAGTTTGTTTTCCTCTGCGATTTCATGTTTCATTTCATTTCATAAATATATGTTAGATGAATGTTTCACTGCAATTTAGTACAACCTCTACTGTGGTGATAAATCTTTAATCATCTATATCGTTTACAACCTTTCCTCTGTATCATCTATTAGCAGGTACAATACCTATGAACTTTCTAGATTGTTCATATTTTATGCATTTGTCAGATTTCTCCTCATCCTTTTTCTTCTTCTGTTTACAGGGAGAGATTCTCCCTTGATAGGAGCCTCGCATTATAGACAACTTAGTTTTTTTTCTCACATCTCACACACCATTTATTTGACACATAACTCAGTTACGGGAAAAGGCCTTTGGTTTGCAAATTTATCTTTAATATTAAATCAAATAGTTCTCTTTCATAAGATCAAATTGTGACAGCATCTAAAACTTCAAACTCTTTTTTAAATTTTACCGTTTCTCTATAATTGTCCCTGTTATAATAAAGCCCAATATTGAACCCAATTTATCAGACCAAACACATATTGCTATGAACCTTTTCGATACTATACTTAAAACAACCACCACCCGGGTAGAACTTGAATGTTCATGGGCTACGATTGAACGGGATATAAACATCCAGGAACAATTGGAAGTGAGACAACGACAACCTGGAAATCAACCTTAGCTTCCTTTCCTGAAGGTTGGTGCCTTTCTCCTTTTTATCCTTTTTACACTTTCATATGCCTAGACACTGTACCTTCTAATCCTTAAGTACAGACTCTGGAACAACATCTTTTTTGCGTTGTTGCCGGGGACCAAAGTTGTGAAACCTTTTCCCTGGGAAGAACAACATTTTGATAGTGAAAAAAGAGTGAACACCTTCTAAAGGATTTTCTTATATTTCACTTGGCCACTCCACGTTTAAATAAACTGGCATCCAGTCAAAGGAATACCAGAAAAAATCCATAGGGAAAACAGACCACGCTCGTTTCCAATCCTGAAATGTTTTTGAAAGCTAGAGGTTCTCTTAAGCCAGCTACTGCAGTCTATCAACTTAAGTACCCACAACCCAAGACCAAGAGTTCTTTCGAACCTTCCAACTCGCATAGTTCTCCACCTGAAACCATCAATCCAATTTTATCTTTCTCTGAGGCTAAAAGTGAAACCCATCCAAAAACCTCTGACGTATACAAAGGTAAAAAACTCACGGTAAATTTATCGGCAATCGATATCCTGCCTACGTTTCAGTTAGAGTTCACAACCTCGTTGAACCTCTAAGAGCATACCATACACTCAGTTTCCACACCCACGGGTTCCCCTAATTACATTTCTTGCAAATCCGAAGAGCCAAGTCCTCGCATCTCTTATCACTCATCTTTGGTTTTCTCATCTCATGAAGAAGCTAAAGATTCTCTTTTAGTTTTCCATAACCCCTTGTACAATACACCATTTCCCTATCCAGTAGTACCGATGGCAGCCGTCGGAGGAGGAGGTGGAGGGGTGTTTGGAGGAGGAGGGGGAGGAGTTTTAAGAGGTCGTGGGGCTAAAGGAGGAGGAATAGGAGGCCAAGCGCCTCTCCTGCCTCCCAAATTTTTCACTAAAGTGGCTACAAGATATGTTCCTTTGGTTCTACCTGTCCCTCTTCACGACCTTCCTAAAAATTATATAAAAAACTTACCTAAGTTTACAGGAGAAGGAGAATTGACTGTAGCCAAGCATATAAACTTCTTTGATCAGTTTGTGGATATCCTAGGTCTCGAGCACGAAGACGTGTATTCAAGGATGTTTGTTCAAACTTTCGAAGGACAGGTATGAACCTGGTTTTGAAGCCTACCCACAGGATCGATATTATCCTACAATGCCCTAGAAGACGCCTTCCTTAGACAATGGGGTGAAAGGAAAGACCACTTGTATTATTTGACCGAGTTCGGATCTTTAAAGAAAAAGAATTTGGAAACGGTTATGGAATTTATTCAAAGATTTAATAAGTTGTATAATAAGATCCCAGCCAAAGTCAAGCCATCCCAACCTACAGCTAAGGTAACCTTCAAATGAGCTTTCGAACCCAATTTCACCCTTCTCTTAAGAGAAACGAGAGGAGCTACCTTGACCCAAATGCAGGATGATGCCATGGAAATTGAATCTAATATGATGGCTTCTGGCAAGTTCAAATCTAGGACAGAAATGGGAAACCAGTAGGCTAGACATTTTAGGGAACAAGTGGGACCCTTAGGGTCTAATAGATCCACAGACGACAAAATGGATGATATGGCTAGAATAATTAAGGAGTTGTCGAATAAGATTTCCAGGATGGAGTTGGATCAATTTAAGGATGATCCTTTCGTTATGATGGATTTCAGGAGAAACCCCAATCCTTAAAATCCACAAAGACAGATAAAAAATGAAGATCAGAACGTTCAAACTCCTCTAAAAAATGAAAATGTTATAGGGGGAAATGACCTGCAAGATTTAGGGGATTTGGAAGACGATGTAACAAATATTGGTGACGATTGCACACAACCTTACTTGACTAAAGAGGATTACGAAGATTACCTAAACACAAAACAATTCTCAGATAAAGACGATGACATAAACAATACCGATGTCTCTATCTATCAAGAAATAACTGATTCTATAATGGTTGAAATTCAACCTAGGTATAACTTGAGGTCTAAAAATAAATATGCATTGATTCCTCAACCTAAGAAAATTCTCCCTAGAGGTGAAGTATACGATCCTGCCCCAAAAGAGACCAAAATATCTAATAACAAAATAAAGGGGGCAGACTTGTTGGATTCTAAAATGAAGGAGGTTGAGACCAAAACAAAGGAAATCAAGACAGTTGAGACAGACACACCGGTAAATAAAATTACGAGTAATAAATCATCTCAGACAAATAAGTTGGAGAAGAAAGATTCTAAGGTTTCACCCAGAGAAACGGATAAAGGTAATGGAGGTTTCAGTTTTGAAAATGAGATAAATAAAGTCAAAATACCAATCCCTCTGGTTGAATTAGCAAAAAACCATGTATACCGAAAATAGATAACCAAAGTGATAGGCATTTCGGAGCTAGAAAGTCAATATGACGTAATAAATTTGGAAGATGATAAGCCCAATACCAATTTTGGTCCAAATTTTGAGGGTGCCAGAGACACTGTCACTCCTTTCTATATCACTCTTAATGTGCATGACCAATTGCTACACAACTCCATGCTAGACTCTAGAGCTTCACACAATGTGATGCCCAAAACTATTATGGATAGACTAGGCCTTGATATCACCAGGCCTTATGGAGATCTCTACTCTTTCGAATCAAGAAGAGTTAAGTGCATGGGAATGATAAAAGATTTAGTATTCACCCTTGCACAAGTCCCATTTAAAAGCGTCTGGATGGATGTAGTTATTGCTGATATACCCCCAAAGTATGGTTTACTGCTATCTAGGTCATGGGGATCCAAACTTGGGGGGGCCCTTCAATTGGACATGAATTATGCCACCATTTTGGTATTTGGTGGAAATCTTACCCGGTTATACAAGGAAACAAGGTTAGCCTACACAGTGAGTGATCATCAGAATCATAACAATTTTCCGGTTTATATTGCTGATCAAGATCTAGAAAATTGTATTTTGTCTTTTGATGATGGTATAGATTGTTGCACTGAAGAAAATTACATAGATGAGAAAGAATCTGAAAATATGCATAGCTATGGGATTTGGAAAATGTTCTTTGACAGTGCCCTGTCATGTGAAGGAGCAGGTGTAGGTGTAATCTTTGTGGCACCCAAAAATAAAATTGTTATCCCTTTCTCTTAAAGGCTTCAATGGGATATAGATTACACCAACAATGTATGCGAGTATGAAGCTTTAGTATTGGGATTGGAAGCTGCCAGGAAGCTAAACATAAAGAATTTGGAGGTATATGGAGATGCAGAGTTGATAGTCAAGAATATAAATTGACAATACCAGGCCAAGCACCCAAGATTGAGATCGTACAAAAATTGTGTCTGGGATCTAATGGAGAAGTTATTTTCATCTAAAAATGTCCACTTCATCCCACGCGTCGAAAATTTGCAGGTCGATTCGTTAGCCAGGGAAACCTCTACATTTCCCCCCCCCCTATAGATTTTAAATTAAAGCACCACATAGAGGTGAGGCACAGACCATCCATACCGAACAACATACAACACTGGCAGGTGTTCGAGGATGACGAACAAATCAAGAAATTCCTCAAAGTAGTGGATGAATTTTCTGAAACTCACATTGATCAAAAGAATCAAAATGATCACACATGGATAATGAAAGAGGGAGAGGAACCTCAAGAGTTCCTAGAAAATATTGCAAATCATCGCATGCTAGTTCTAAAGAACAATCAGATCCCAAAAGGACTGATCCCCCTGGAAAGATTGTTCGATCATAATGATATACCCTTGAAATCCACTCTGCAACCCCAACCAGAAGAGGTTGAAGACTGCAATGTAGGGACAAAAGAAGAACCTAGGATGGTAAAAATATCAAAGTACCTTCCTCCTGAGGTGAAAAAAAAGTATAAAGACTTGCTCGGACAGTATAAAGATGTTTCTGCTTGGTATTACGAAGAGATGAGAACCTACAATACCTCTGTGATCGAACACAAAATACCCCTAAAACCAGGCGTCAAACCCTTTCAACAGAAAATCAGATAGATCAACCCTATTTTATTTCCTGTGGTCGAAAAGGAAGTTAAAAATCTCTTGGATGAAAAAATAATAGTACCTCTGAGATACTTCGATTGAGTAGAAAACTTGGTCCTAGTCAGAAAGAAGAGTGGGGAGATTAGACTGTGTGTTGATTTTAGAAATCTGAATAAATCCTCCCTCAAAGATAACTACCCTCTACCCAAAATGGATCACATTTTAGAAAAGGTAGTTGGGGAAAATAGGATGTCTATGATAGACGGATTCTCGGGGTACAATCAAATTGTTGTAAATGAAAACGATAAAGAAAAAACATCTTTCACTACTCCTTGGGGTACTTTTATGTATGATAAGATGCCTTTTTGTTTAATGAATGCAGGTGCCACCTTCCAACGCGCTATGGAAATCACTTTCATCGGTGAAAGAGACAAGTTCGTAGTCATCTATCTGGATGATTTAACATATTTTTCTAAGTCGGACGAGGATCATTTGATCCATCTCAAGTAGACATTTGAAAAATGTTGCAGGTTTGGTTTATCTTTAAATCCCAAAAAGTCTCACTTTTCCATGAAGGAAGGTAAAATCTTGGGCCATATTGTATCTAGGGATGGAATTAAAATTTATCCTAAGAGGGTTGAAGTGATAGACACTATAAATATTCCTAGAAATGTAAAAGAAATTCAATCATTCTTAGGAAAAACAATTTTTTTAAGAAGATTTATCCCAAACTTTGCTGAAATCATAAAATTGATCACAGGTATGCTAAAGAAGAACAATGAAGTCAAATGGATGGCAGAATCCAAAGCATCATTCTCCCATATCAAGAAATTCATAAGCGAGGCACCTATGCTGGCAAGCCCCAACTACCTAAAGGAATTTCTTATTTTCTCATTTTCCTCCAAACATACAATCGTCGCGGTACTCCTCCAAAAGAATGAAGAAGGTTTTGAGCAGTCGATAGCTTTTTTTAGCAAGAGTCTCATAGACACGGAACTTGAATATGATATAATTGAAAAGCAAGCGTATGCTATGGTAAAGGCATTGAAAGCATTCGGAACCTATGTGCTACATTCTAAGATAATTGTGTATGCACCTACCAGTTCTGTAAAGGATATTTTGGTTCAATCCGATAGTGATGGAAAAGGGGACGTTGGCTTGCCAAAATCCAAGAATTCGACCTGGAAATAAAACCAACGAGATTGGTAAAAGGACAAGATTTGGCCAAACTCTTAGCCGAATCAAATTTTAGAGCTCTCGGTATAAATAACCTACAGGGATGTGAGGAAGGTGTGGGCATGAATGAGCTTGATGAGCCAGCAAGTGAAATTAGAATCGAAGAGAAGTTTGTCTCATCAGACTGGTACAAAAACATAGTGTCCTACCTACTGAATTTAAAATGCCCAAGTGACTTCTCTCCATCCAAATCCAAGACATTAAAACTACATGCGGTCAAGTACTATATTTCCGAAAATCAATTGTATTGGAAACACCCACTTGGTTTCTTATTAGTTTGTTTAGTCAAATCAGAAACAGAAGGGGTCATAAGCGAGTTCCATGAAGGAGTATGCGGGGGACATCATGCTTGGAGGGCGACAACTTATAAGATCTTGAGGGTTGGGTATTATTGACCAAATCTTTTCTCAGACGTCAATGCCAAGGTCTGAGCCTGTAAACCCTGCCAACTATTTTCATGCAAACATAAACTCCCAATGCTACCATTGGTTTCGGTCAAAACGAAAGGTCCTTTTCAACAATGGGGGATAGATTTTATAGGAGAGATTAACCCCCATTCTAGCGCCCGACATAAATGGATCTTAACTGCCACTGATTACTTCACTAAATGGGTGGATGCTATTCCAACCAAAAGGGCAACAGATTCGGTGGTGATAGACTTCCTAGAAGACAACATTTTATCTAGATTCGGCTGCCCCCGAAAAATAGTCATAGACAACGCCCAGGCTTTCAATTCTATGGCTATGATCATCTTTTTCCAGAAATACAATATCATACTAGGTCATTCGACGACTTATTATCCCCAAGGAAATGGACTAGCCAAGTCTTCAAACAAAAGTCTAATAAATGTAATCAAGAAAGTGTTGGACGATAATAAAAAATCTTGGCACGTGCATTTGAAATACGCCTTATGGGAAAATCGGATAGGCACAAAAAAATATATCGGCACCTTGCCTTTTCAAATGGTGTACGGGACTGATGTGGTACTACCGATAAATCTAGTGCTCCCCGTGATGAAAATATGGCAAGATGAGAAAGAAGAACCAAATCATGTCATGAGAAGGATAAATCAGCTAATTGAAGTGCAACAACACAGGATCGAAGTAGACGAAAGGTTACAGAAATACCAAGATGACATGAAAACATTATTTGACCGTAAAGCAAAAGACAGAGGGTTTCTCCCGAGTGATTTGGTTTTGAGATGGGATGCTAGGAGGGAAGACTTAGTGAAACATGGTAAATTTGATCACATCTGGTATGGACCATTCAGAGTCGTAGCTCCCGAAGGAAAGAATTATTTTCTATTAGAAAATATGGACGGTGAAATCCTCAACGCCCCTGTCAACGGGTGTTATTTGAAACATTATATGCAATAGTCAATTGCCAAAAAAAATAAAATAAAAATATGTATATATAATTTTCCCCTATACATACCGGCTTGTTTTTCTTTCCATTTCATAATCTCTTTTGGTAAGTCTATTTTCAACAATAATAAATTTGGTCAATGATTTTATAGAGATAGAGGTACAAAATTTTCAATACAATCAACACTTTTATAAGCCTTGATACTCGTCGTATTGTTCTCTTACAGGTTTTCGGCTTACAGTCAAAACAAGAAAAAAAAGTAAACAGAACATCATATACCGGAAAATATATTCGCCTAAATAGGTGATACAAAAGGTTTTCATTATTTTAAAAAAGAAAATGGACGGTAAGGTAAAGGTAGGATTTCCTGAAAATTTTTGTTCTTAGAAAAAATGAAGATTTTCAAGAGAAACAGAGATGATCTCATGAATATAATGTTTTCACTCGACTGGTTATTAAAAGAACAACTACTCGCTCTGGGTCCTATGATTTTTCACGTAAAATAAATATAGGAGGTAGTTAAAATAAGTAGAAGCCTCTCCAAAAAAAAGGATTTCAAGAGTCGGTTTCAATTTTTGACCCTTGTTTTTCAGTTTACATATCTCTATATGTCACCCTTCTTTTTGTTTTCATATTTACCTTGTTTGAAAAGCCAAACATATTTTTGGGTTTGCATACATAGAGAGAAGAGATTACGTTTTAACTTTGAAAGAGACAAAGCAGATTTTGGAAGGTAAGTTGGTCTTCATAACTCCTCAGTCTCTTACTAAACAAAGTTATGCATAGGTTGATCCTGACTATTCTAGGTTCTTCAATAGTTTCAAAGGATTGAGGCTTGCTCGAACAGAAAACCCCTAAAATTATTTTTTCCCTTTTACCCTGTGAACGAAGGTGTTGTGAAAGTTAAGGTTACGTTGGTACCAAGTAATCAAAGTAAGTTGATAGACCTCCAATGAAAAATATTACATAGATATCAACCCTCATACAAACTGATTGCCCCCACTTCGCGCTCTAAAAAGAAAATTATAAGACAGATGGTGAAAGGAAATTCAAAAATGATTGCCCCCATCTAGTCCAAAAATACGATGAAAGGAAATTTAGAAATGATTGCCCTTGTCTCAGCATTTAAATACATAAATATATTTCAAAGTGGTGAACGGAAAATCAGTAAAAAGGGCCATATAACTTCACTGGGGTACTGAACAAGCTCGCTGGAAGTGAAGCAATATCTGAGATATCTGAAGGTTGTTATACATGAATCTCACTCTACTCTGGTAACCAATTTTTTCAAAAATGGATCTACATCCCAAGTTTAGACAGGGATCCCCGATTAAAAACATGTAATTTTCTTCGTTTGATGCAAGCCAATAGCCACAAGATTTATTGGGTTTCCTAGGACTATTTTGATTGTCTAATGCAGACCTAGTTTCAGTAACGAGAGAGAGAAAGTCGTGAAAGGGACTGCAGCTAAGTTTAAAGAGTATCTGAGTTTTGAAAACCTTTTCACAAGTAAAAGACAAAGTCTCTTTCCCCCTCTGTATCCTTTTCCTAGGAACAGTTTTGCTACATTAAATCCATTGACTCCATTTACCCAATATAGGCACGTGGTCTACTGTTCTTCCCGTCTTGCAAGAAAATGGGATCCCTAGTTGGAGCCTATGTTGGAGCCGCCTTTTTCAGCCACTTAAAATTTTAATTCTTAATTCTCGAAATCAAGTTCTGGTCTTTATTTCTCTTTCATTTCCACCAAAAATCTTAGCAATATCATCACGCGAAGCAAAGATGGTCATTATACTCATAAGGAAAGACTTATTAATCGTTTAAACAAGTTTTTACTGTGTGTGCCTTGGGATATCACGTTTTGGGAGTTACAGATTACATAGTTTACGAGCCCCGATGCGCGAAATCATGAAACGATCTTAAAAGTTTACCTAGATCAATACCGAGAGTAATCATACTCTAAACCACAGTTAATCATCATCGGGATTTCGCATCTCGACATTTTCTCTCTCCAAAATCCTTACCATCATAACTCCAATATGTGAAGTCGCGAGACATTTACATGAGTTTCCCGGGTTAGTGTCAGGGGTAAATAGTTTTAACCATGGTTAAAATCTCTCGGTATTTCGTGACTCAGCATATATCCTTCTCAGAAAATTTACCTTCGAAGTCCCGAGTCGCGAAGTCGCCATATTATTTAAATATTAATTAATTAAAACTTTTAATCCGGTTTACTCTCTCACTTAACTAGATCACATCTTCACAATCTCGATATTTCGCGTCTCGACATATATTATTCTCAGAGACTTTATCTTTGAAGTCCTGAGTCACGAAGTCGCGACATCAATTAAAACATGATTAATTAAACACTTAATCATGTTTATGTTCTTGATAAATTAGATCGCATCATCACGATCTCGGGTTTTAAGGGCTCAAAAGATAGGAGTGAAAACTCTGGATGCAGTGAACATTGAAAGATCGATTAAAATCTAAAAGAAAACCTAATTAGAGAACCTAAGAATCATGAGAAAAATATCAACCAAGCACATCCTGTACAAAATGTGTGTTTATCATGCACAACACCTATGTACATTAACCATGTACATCAACATCATGCAATGTGACAAAAGATATCATCCAGGGAATGTATCAATCATATGCCTCTATCAATATGTCAACATGTTCATCTACCAATATGCCAACTATGTGCATCCACCAATATTCCAACCATGTGCATCTACCAACATGCCAAACAATGTATCATATCACTCATGATATGTCTCCATCATGAACCAAGTGCCATAATCATGTATCTCAAACAAATGAAAATTGTTGTTCTAATCAAGTACTACCAATGGTGTAGTATCATCAAGCATATGCGATATATGAGTGTACCAAAACTTTTACACCATCATGCACCAACACCACAAAATGATGAATCCCATACATGTATCCCAAATACTCCATAAAACATGTGTCAATCAACCTACTAGTAGGTGCCTCTACTAGTGTACCAATCATGCATCAACTATAGATCATCAATGATGTACAACATGATCATCTCATCAACTCACCAATCACATGTCCGAATGTGTAGCCCATCCATATTCCAAATGCATCAAGATTTCCAACAAGTAAGATATCATCAAGATATATCACATAACCAAGATGCCATCACTTCATTGTCATAACCAACATTGTTCTTCAATAGAAAATGCATCAATTCATGTTCATGGGTTAGTGCCATGCACCCAATATTTTATTTTACATCATCACCTTACATAATCCAATATAGAATCATGAGAACCTGCAGCAAACAGTGTTAGAATCTGCAATAAACCATGTCAGACCCTGCATCACAGAGTTATACAATCACATCAAACTGCAATCCATGTGCATTTCCTTTTTCCCAAGGCTTTACCACATATACACAACCTATTTCTCAATAGCTCACGTATGTATGCGACTGATCCGAAATCGAATCCAGAAGCCTGACAGGGCTTGAAAAATGCTCAAAAATGAAAGTGCTCGGAATGCAACGAAACCTATGCCATTGCATCCGTCTTGTCTTCCTGATTTCGGCGGTATATTTACTTTGTCAAATGGGCTCCATATGGAGAATATATCGCATTCTATCTGAAAAGTCAAACAGGGAAAAAAAAGGGATGACTGTACAGTCCGTACAATCCATGTGTCATGCTGACTGTGCAGACCATATGTTCTGTACAGCTGACGTGGAAAACCCAGAAGACGACACATGGCAGCTCCAGAAGGTGACATGTGTTAGGAAGACTTGGGCGTACAAGCATACGGTTGGACCTATCCCGAGGTGACACATGTCACCACTATAAGGGTGACACGTGGCACGGATGACGTCAACAGCTGATGTGGCAGAGGTGACATGCATGACCATACGATGATGTGGCAGATTTTGATTGGCAGATGTGGACGAATCAGTTTGTGACATGTGGCATCTTATGGTCAAATGGTATGGTGCCACGTGGCCCAGTCATGGGCTGCCATGTGGCACCCCAGTATTGGTCTATATGGTTTGTTTATTAAAATTGTAGTGGAGTCCATGGGGTTTGACCCCCGTACCTCCCCCACCAGCCAAGAGCTTTAACAAAGTCCCCGCGACCACTACGCCATGCATTGGTTCTTATTATATGTGTGGGTTATTTATATTTGAATTGAACTATGTGTTAAATGACGGGGGGGTTAGGCTGGAGCTTAGCCCCAAACCACAGTTTTGTGCATTGATATGACCATATTCTCTGTTGGTTCATGCATGGGGTAAGTTTAAAACCCGCGGTTCTATTTATATGCCATGTGCCCTCCGGTTAAATGGCGCGGGGGGTTTAATTGTTTGGCCCGTGGTCATATAGTTATACCATATGGCCATACCCTTTGTATTATGGGTGCATGTGGATTTTATGTCATGGTTTTATGGTATTGCATATGCCCATGATTGGAGTGGAGGGGCTTAAGTTTGATTGTAACGGTTAAAGCCCTTTTTGCCAAATACGCGTGGTCATATTATGCCACCAAGTGCCCAGGTGCTAGGCGGCTAGGGGATGGCACACCCTTAACCGTCCTATGGTTTGCACCATTGGCGTGGTTGCACCCGGTGCTGGGTTTTCCTGCTACTTATTGCGTGTGAGCCAGGTTCAATGGAGAAGAGTGTGTTTTGTAGAACCAGTGACAACAAGCTTGAAGGGAAAAACTTCCAGGAGGCCTAACTTCTTCGATTTTAGACCGATTGAGGTGTCGAAAGAGCCCAGATAAGGGTTTTTGGACGCTCCAAATCCATTAGAGCAGTCAAAGAAGAGTTATACTGGAGGGAAACCAAGCTAAATACATTTTTATGCAGAGAAGCTTTTGAGGAGGAGACGTTGTCGGACCATTTCTAGAAGCTTCGGACGTCCGTTTTCTTTGCATGGTTCTAGAGATCTGGAAGAACATGACCAAATCATTCTTGTAGCCATTTGGAATTGAAGCAATGTACATTTGAGCATTTTAACAGAAATAAAGAAGCCTCCCCCATAGAGAAAAAGGCCCGGAGACGTAGGCAAAGTTGTGCCGAACTCCGTTATCAATCTGCGTGTTATGGTTTGTTGTTTATTATTTCATTTAAAATATGCATATATGTATATGGCTGTAATAATTCCTCTTATTTCCTCATTCTTTCACTAAGTTTCTCAAATGGTTAATTAACGCATGAAAAATTAAAACTCAACCATAAGTCCTTAAAAGATCCGACGGATCAAGTGGTATCAGAGTTAGTTGACATTTGGATTTGAGTTTTGCATGTTAACCAGGGAAAAACTACAGCGTGGTGAAGGCGAGATTGTTGCAGAAAATCCATTAATTGGATTGAGAAAAAGAGCTTCTCACAGCGAGAAGATGGCATCGAAAGAAGGGATTTCTCAAGATGAGAAAGAGTTCCGGAAAACATTCCTTGCCATGTCGGAGATGGTGAAAGTCTTGTACGAAGATTACTTGGAACGGATGTGACCAGTTTTGGGTGATTCTTCAAAGGGAAAAAGTGAAGAGGAAGAAGACCATCCGTATATTCCTCCTTCACCTCCATCAACACCTCCTCCTTCTCCTTCTTCTTCAAGTTCAAGTTCTAAATCTAGTGGAAAGAAAAATGTTTATAAAAATAAACATGAAATGCCATTGTTAAAACTTGATGTAAAATTTGAGTTGCCCATATA
>JZKD02S2127178.1:152441-169592 GCA_000966675.3 Picea glauca
AAGATAAGTGTGTTTATTTTCATATCTTGTTGGCAAGTTGTTCTTGCCCCTTGTGGTTTTACTTCTTTACTTTGCAAGCTACATATTGGTGCACTAAGTAATTTTCTCTCACATATATTATATGCGTTAATGCCTTTCATTTCATAAGCTTAAGAAACACATTTTTAAGATGAAGTGAGTTTCGGCCATAGTCCTAAATCACATTTTAAAAGTGTCATAAAATCTTTAAAACACTCTAAAACACACCTAAAAGTCTACCTGATTCATATATTAACTTAATAGACTTAATAGGGTACCTTAGACCACCATATTCACCATCTAAAATGGGTATTGAGGAGGGAAACAGATGGTGATAGGTCGAGGATGGTCTCGTGGCACGAAGGAGTGTCCTTTCTGTAAAAATGCAATGCTTTTGGCTGACTGTGACAGCTAGGGTGGGCCTTGTTGCCTTACTATCTTGAGCATCCAACAACCATTTGGCAATAGGAGGAGGAGGCTTTGGTGAAAATATTAATAAAGGTAATTAAAACTTGATAATCTTAAGAAACCTTTAATAATCCAACCTTGGACTAAAACACCTAAATAATTTGTGGGTTTAATAACTAAGAGTTAATAATATTCATCATCCTTATAACACTTGTGCTTAAAAATATCTAAATCTTCTTTGTTGATGTGTTGATGGTAATGATGTGTTGATGATAATGATACGTTGATGATGATCTCATAAATGTGATGATGATTTGATCTCCTTATAGCCTGCGCATAAATACTTAAAAATGATTAGATTGTTTTTTGTACCCTAGTATTCTTTACTTGTAAATCTTGTATTTAATATCTGATTCAATTATTATTTTGTATATCTTGTAATCATATTTCTAACGAATCATCCTTTAACTTTAGTTGACCCCTTGCCCAATCTTAGGAACTAGTCTTACTTGCCCTAGGAAAAGGATTGCTTAACATACTAACCTTGCATCTTGCATTGTTTCCTTAGCATCCTAGGTTAGAATGCCCCCAAACCTTAAAAAACTAAAAACAACTCCTAGAAATTAACTAGAAACTAGGGACTACCCCCCTTGGCTTCCCTAGGAGTGAGCCTAGATGAAAGAGGTTCCAATCAAAGTGACAGTATGGATTGTCAACCTAGGCACTATGCCTCCAAGGAAACACTAAGTGAGATAGACTTAGCTCACGTTTGCAAGTGTGTATAAGGATGACAACATCTTTGGCGTCGTTGTTGGGGATACATCATTTATCCTTGGTCAAAATGACTTAATTTTTTTTTTTAAGAACTAAAAATTGTTTGAGCTTACATTGGTTAGCTTTGTGTGGTTCTTTTCCAAGTGGCGACTCCATTGAAAAAATCTGTCAAGTATACTGCAAGGAGAAATCCTTGTGGGCTGCTTGAAAATTCTTGGAGAAGAAGCACTCACTAGTATCCGATGCTTGTTCCAAACTTAATAAATTAACTTTTGTTTTCCTTCTTATTTTTTATTTGTTTGATGCTCTTGTTTGTCTAAAATAAACTTGGTCATCTGGCGACTCCACTTTAAAATAATTTGACAAAGTATTCTTCAAGAAGGAACACACGACTTGTTTTCTTCATCCTTGAACTTGAAAAGGTTTTTTGATGAAGTTAGAATGTTTCCCTTCTTGTCGAATCCTTAGTAATCTTGGGTCCCATCCCTTTTCTTTAGACCTTGTTTTAAATGATCTAGTTAGAAATGGATGGTTTTTATAGTCCTGTTGATTTTTCAGGAATTGTTGGTTACCCTCATGATATATATGAAGATGTTTGATGAGGTATAAATATGATTCCCAATTATTTGGTGTCACTCTACACTATAATACTTAATTTGTCAACCCGGGGTTCAGTTTACACTTGCGAGGAACCCGGTGTAGTATACATAGAAAGAAAACTTTCACCAAGTTATTGGAAAATACTAACTAAACTAAACCTTGCATAAATCAAAAGAAACACATAAAAGATGAAGTCATAGTGCTTACAACCCTCAATCCAGTAGGTGGTACCTCTTGGGGTAAGGTCTCTGAATTATCATAACCCTGCTTCCTCGCATGTTCACCTCGTAGAGTCACAAGTACAGTGATTTTGTAGCACAGACCATCAAAGAAAATGAATCTATCTAATCTGTTCTAATGTACATACTATAATTTCAAAAGAAAAGTTGTCGTTTAATAATTATGTTGGAACTATACCAACAAAATACATCATCTCCAAATCATAATTTTATTATTGATAATCCAAACACTACTACAGCTAAAGAATGCAAACCCAGATTTAGCAGATGATGTCAATATAAGTAAAGGACAAGAGGGAAATCAATAATATGCAAAAGTATGAGTTCTAACACATTTTATTCATCATTCTTCAGCAATTGCAGGTGGCCATTATGCAACACATAATCATTCCTCAGCATAGCATAAAAATGCATAAACTAACAATCCTACATCAATATGATCAACATAAATAAATCTAACTAGCATATATAAATCTAATAAACAACAACAAATATGAAAAGAAAAGGAAATAACAACACAACACCTCACCTTGAGTGGCTCCCCTCAAGGCTCGGCTTGTGGCTGAAATCACAGGATAACCAGGATGGAATTAAAGAAAAAACCAACAATGTATTAAGTCTGTAAACAAAGATTACACAACTGGTGTCTTCTAAATTACATACCCCCCTCAGCTATGCGCTTATGAGAATATATATACAAAAAGGGGAAATCTGATCGCTCTAAGAATAGAGAGACAGTTCCCTAATATTCTGCAAATAGTTTAAACAGAAACTGAAATAGTTTATAATAGACTTTATTCTCATGCCCATTGATTGGCTCAGTCATACGATCCCTTCAATTGACCAATAAAATGTTGATTCCTTTCCTAAGTCTACGGGGTGCTTACAAAATATTCTCGGTTAAGTATTTAGTGGAGACTACAGTTGGTTATAACTATTTATTTCACGTGAAAGTGTATCCCTGTCTATATTTAGAATTCCACGTGCTCATTGGTAAAGATGATGAATTAATTTCCTCCATTTCTGTTATGTCCTCGTGCCTTGTTGAAGGTATCAAGATGATGAATATTAAATTGGACATATGTTGAAGTCCTGCTGATATATAGCGCTGGAGTTGATATATTTAATTGTTGATATATAATAGCATTGGAGATGATATATTTAAGTGCTGATATATATTAAACGTTGATATATATTATGTGCTAGAATTGTGCACTTAAAATCAAATGTTGGAACCTTGTTGAATTAGTATCATGCTCAGATACTTAAATATATTTAATGATGAGTTATATTGGAACCATGTCAAATCTGATATATCTTCTAGGCTGCTATAAGCCTGATTCTATAGAAAACTTCTACAAGTCTAATTATGTAGCAGATTTCTACAAGTCTGATTATGTAGCACATTTGAATAAGTGAGAACCTTGCACTTGTATCAACTACTAATGACTTTAAATTTGTGGTAATGCATGCGCAATGACCCTAATTTGAAGAATATATAGAGCTTGAAAGCAAAACCATGTAACAACTTGTTCACATGTGAATTGTCACTTCAAAAGTAAATACAAAATACACTACTTCCCCTAGTGTTAATCAGAAATCCAAAGAAATTTTAAGAATCGCAATTGGAAAATCACCTCGAGCCTAAATCCTGCATATGGGCATTAAAATGGATAAGACAGGGTTATATGTAAATGATAAAGGGTTAAAAGGAAGGAAAAGAAGATGTCAAATGATGGCAATTTTGTGGTTCATCAATGTTATTGATAACATTCCTGACTATAATAATCATGATGATGCTAATATTCACATCAAGGCCTTCACGAGATGTATCGATGAATGGTGTGACCCACCTATTTATGAGAATATTTGGGCATGATCAGGATGAAGTTTACGATGAATTAGTTGATGATTTTATGGAAACATGGAATTCTAGATATCAAAACAACTAGTTCAGATATAAAGATTGATGCTCCATCAAATCCCATTGAGGAGCTTAAAGAAATAATTCAGAACATGCAACTTTCCCAGGAAAAACAGTTTGAAGCCATGAACGAACAACTTACGGCCATGGAGGCTAAATTTACAGAAACTTATATTGAATATCCGGATCCCCTTGAACTTGATCTTGACAGTGAAAAGAATGAGAAAGTTCATTGTGAAACTCTGAATGAATCCATAGATGAGTCAGCCATTTATTTTGAGGAGATAAAGGAATTTGAGTTGGAAAAAATTGAATATATAGATGATTCAAGTCCCCACCCTCCTCCCGAGGAGATTAATTTTTTAAAGGATAATTTTGAAAATCTTGAGGAAAACTGTATAATGGTTCCTGTGATATGTTATTTTCCAAACTCTCAATTAAAAGATCAATTAATGAAGAATTATGAAGAAATGGAAGGTGCCTTCAGTTTCTCAATGACGTATCATTATGATTATTGGTTGGCTTTCCACCCGAATAGTCTTGAGAAGCAGAGTATTCAAAATTTACACGGCTTGTCATGTTCCAAGGTTTGGTTGAAGAGAAGAAGGAGCATGATTCTTGGTTGGTTCTTTCTAGTGAAAAGTTCCA
This sequence comes from Picea glauca, assembly GCA_000966675.3. Classification (NCBI taxonomy): domain Eukaryota; kingdom Viridiplantae; phylum Streptophyta; class Pinopsida; order Pinales; family Pinaceae; genus Picea; species Picea glauca. Next base: position 157,053 of record JZKD02S2127178.1, read on the forward strand.
AGTTAATAAAACTTGGGAAGGGGTCTTCTGTGAGTCATTCTGGAAAAGGATGTTTCAGACACTTGTGGCATCATTTCATCCATTGCATGGATGGTTGTAATGTATCTCTAACCCATCCTTGTATTTTAATTTTGTATTGTTTCATTCATTATGTTGATATGTACTTAGAAAAAAAAAAACCGTACCATAGATTTCATTTTGTAAAATTATAATGTTGTACTTTAGTTATTTCATTATGTAGATGTTGTATATATCATTTATTTATTTCATCATGTATGTATGTATTCTTATGTGGGTTATTGATGAGCACTTTGTTTTGTAGATGTTGGATTCTCGTATGCTCTTCGTCTCAAGTGAGAAGGTCAAACACACATCCCCATGTGGAGCCAGATGTTGACCACCTCTCCAACATAGGTGGTCAAATTCATGTTACATGAAGATATGCATCATCATATGCTCATTTGTCGGATCTACGGGGCATTTTTGGCCCCAACACTTCTTTTTGTAACTGGAATTTTCGTACCCCTGCGTGGGTCAATAATGTAATAGCTCTACATGAGTCATTTTTAGATCAATTAACTTGGGATTGGATCACTGGGAGAGTTCTTTTCACCAGGGATTTTTTATTCTCATGTCATCAATTGGGCTTTTTATCCTTATTGATTTCCCTTGAGTTTTTCCCTCACACTTGCAATAATTCCTCGAAAGTGGTGAACGACATTCTGGTTGGCTTATCTCCTGGTAAACTTTGTTAGGAATCATTGTGAATGAACATGAAAGACATATTAGAAGGTTTCACAGAATTCCATTAAGTCTACAATAGTTTTTTTTAATTAATTAATTTTTAATTAAATTTCCATAAGTTTGGAGGTTTAATTATTTAATTAATTAATTATTTTTGAGCAAAAATTGTAAAAACTAGGGCCTTGGGATTTTGATAGGGGTATTTGTGCTCAAAATAAAAGGAATGAGACCCCCTACACCCTTGGACCAAGTTTCATATCAGTTGGACAATTTTTTCTATGGGTTTGTCCACACAGAGTGTGAGTGAGTAAAAAACAACAATTTTAATTGCTAAAGTCCAGACATGGCAAAAATGTAAAATTGTAATAATGAGTTAAACGGATGTGTAAAGGTGGATAAAGGTTATATGGATACTCCCTAAGCATAACATACCCAACCCAACCTATTATAACCTTTTAAACACCCTCTCACCCTCACCTCACTCAAACCCTCACGCCCCCTAGGGGAAATGACGCCCTCCCTAGCCAATAAAATGTGTGGGATGAATTTTAAAAGGTGAGGGCCCCCTCTCACTTGTGGTTTGTCTCTATTTCCCCCCCATGTTACCTGGTATATTGGATCCACACACTCTCCCTCACATCTCACCCTCCAATCCTTCCCTCATCCCAAAAATTTCACCCTCCTAAGAGAGTTACACCCCCCCTTCTAAAAGATCTTCTAGAAAATCATTGTTTGTTTTAATTGGGGATTCTCCTCTTCTTTGGAACATATATCATGGCCTCCCACTTTATTTTTTATTGATCCCAACCTCTCCACACCCATCTACACCCTATATCTATGATCTAAACCCTAGATGGTGCGCCCTAGCCTTGGGATCTCTTCTTTTTCTTGGTGGTGGACACTTGGCATTGATCCAATAGAGGTAGGGTTGCCTCTCCAAATATAAATATCTCTCTCTCTCATCACTTCCAACTTACCATATCTTGAGCTATTGTTATGCTACTTGATTTTCCACTCTCTCTCTCTCTCTCATTGTTCCATCATTTCCATTCTTTAGCTCTTAGGGTTTTGGAGCAAGTATTTCTCCAAGATCCACTTTCTTGAGTAATAATAAAGGAGAAATTTTGGAGGATTTTGGGAAGAGCTACAAGTATTTTGGTTCTTACAACACATAAGGTAACATTGTTTTGGTTTGATATAATGGTTCCATAGATGAATCTTAGGTAAAGTATTTTATTTGAGTAGATCTTGCAAAGAGTAGTCTTGTAGATCTATATATGTTGATTAGCTAGATAAGGTGCCAATATTTCATCTTGTTGGATTAATCATAAATATTATCTATTGTATGCATGTCATTATGTTAGATCTTGTAGGTTGGCTTCAAGGGTTTCATTAGGAATTCCTTAAGGAAAATTCTTTCTTTGAAACTCACATAAACTTCTCTCTTTCTCTATCTATTACCCATTCTCTATATGCTCTCATTCCATATGTATTTTTAGCTATCTTAACATAGTTTGGTGGTCATCAAAATATAAATTTTTATCAAATTTTCTTGCGAAAAACATTTTCCCTAAAAAGAAAAGGTTTTTCTTCACTTTGTTTTGTTGTGTGTAGCATTTCCAGCAAGGATTCCTTGCTGGTTTTTGTAGGTTCAGATCTGGTATAGAGGGGTTTTGGCTACCTAAAGGCATGCATGCAACACTCAAAGACCCCCCAAAGGGATTGGTAGCTATTTCTCAACCCTCTTTCTCAATCTCTAAGCTTTCTTGAGAATAGATATTCTTCCTTTTGTTGATTCAGTGGCTCATAGTTGTGGGAGAAGGAGTGGTACAGCCTCCTCCCATGTGTGAGCCTTGGGGTAGTTAGGGTTTAGAATAAATCGTTTTTCTCTTGCAACTTTTGACACCTTTTGAGCTAGGACGTGGGGCTTGGTAGATGAAGGGAATCTCCCAAATCCTAAGACATGGGGGTTAGTCTTTGCTTGGTTTGTTTTCTTGTCTCTTAGCTCATCTCTCTCTCTTGATTGCTTCTTTCTTTCTCTCAAGTTATTTTCTAAAATTAAGTGAATCTAATAATTACCTAGCTATTGGGAGAGGAATACCCCAAATGGTAAGGTTGGGATTTAATATGTGTTATTGATATCTAAGTGCTTAATGTTTTGATATATTCTAGATCTAGATCTCACACATAATTAATCTCTAGCTTAAGCCCATTGGGCATAATAGGCTTAAACTCACATGTGGGAGGCAGGCTATACCAATCCTTCTCCCACACTATGAGCAACTAGAAATCAACAAGAAATGAAAGAAATTATTCCCAAGAAGCTAGAAGAAGTGAAGAGGAAAGTTGAGAATGTTACCCACTTGAAGAAAGAGGTCTTGGAGTGTTGTGTGGACGTTTTTGGGGTAGCATAACCCTCTCAACCAGATCTGAACCTGCAAAAACCAACAAGGTATACTTGTTGGAAATGCTACATACAACAAGCAAAGATGAAGAATTTTTTTTATTATTATTAGAAAATTTTCACATAGAAATTTTTATAGAAAAAGTAGATTTGGATGACCTATATGCTATGTTAAGCTAGAGGAATGTGCTAATAAGATGAAATACTTGCACCCTATTTAGAAATTCACATATATAGATCTACAAGAATACTCTTTGTTAGATCTACTCAAATAAAATACTTTACTCAAGATCTAGGCTATGCATAAATCAAATCAACCATACAAGTGTACCTCACATGTAGCAAGAATGAAAGTATTTGTTGCTCTTCCAATGATCCTCCAAAGTTTCTCTTTTATATTACTCAAGAAAGGGATCTTGGAGAAATACTTGCTCCAAAACCCTAAGAGCCAAAGAATAGAAGAAAGATGGAACAAGAGAGAGAGAGAGAGAGAGAGAGAGAGAGAGAGAGGAAAATCAAGTAGCATAACAATAGCTCAAGATATGGTGAGTGAAAGAGTGAGGGGAGGGTTCCTTTTATACTTGGAGAGGCAAACTCACCCCTCTTGGATCAATGCCATGTGTCCAACACCAAACAAAAGAGGAGATCCCAAGGCTAGGGTGCACCATCTAGGGTTTAGATGGGTGTGGGAGGTGTTGGGATCAAGAAAAGGGTAGTGGGAAGGCTATGGGATTCATTCCAAGGGATATGAAGAGGCCCCAAACAACAACAACAAAAAAATTCTTGGAGATCCACGAGAGGGGGGGGGTAACTCTCCTTGGAGGGCACAACTTTTTGGGATGAGGGAAGGAAAGGAGTGAAATAAATGAGGTGGTTAGGCCTTGGGATTAAGAAAAAATGGGTGTGGGAGGCTTTGAAAGGCATGCCACATGATATAATTAGTCTCCCATTGAATTTTTTATTATTCTTTTACTTTTTGGAGACTTTCTAGAAGGGAGGCACACCACTCTAGGAAAAGTGACGTTTTTTCTTAATGAATAGGTGAGGGGGTGATGTGAGGGTTGGAAAATGTTAGGAAAGGTTAGTAAAAATCTATCTCACGTTTATCCATCATTTAATCCATTCCCTAGCTCAAAATTACAAAAATTACAATTTTGACTTTATCAAGTCTAGCAATTAAAATTGTTGTTTTGGACTAACTAACACTCTTAGTGGACAATCACCTAGAAAAAGTTGTCCAACTGAGGTGAAACTTGGTCTATGGATGTAGGGGGTGCTATTCCATTTATTTTGAGTACAAATAACCCTATCAAAATTCCAAAGACTTAGTTTTTACAATATTTGCTCAAAAATAATTAAATAATTAAATAATTAAACCTCCAAACTTAGGGAAATTTAATTAAAAATTAATTAATTAAAAAAAACTAACTTAGACTCGATGGAATTCCATGAGACTCTCTACGATGTCTTTCATGGTCATTTACAATGATTCCCTATAATATTTACCAAAAGATAAACCCACTAGAACATCGTTCACCACTTTGGAGGAATTATTGCAAATGTGAGAGAAAAACTCAAAGGAAATCAATAAGGATGAAAAGCCCAATTGATAACCTGAGGATAAAAAACCCTCGGTGAAAGGAACTATCCCAGTGAACCGATACCAAGGTAAATGACCTAGACATGACTCATGCATACCTATTACATTATTAACCCAGGCAGGGGTGCAAAAATTCCAGTTTACAAAAAGAAGTGCTAGGGCCAAACATGCCCTATAGAACCAAAATATTCGATGAATTTGTATCTGAAGATGCATATCTTCATGGCACATGGTGTTTACCACCTATGTTGGAGAGGCGGTCGACAATACCCATAGGGGGAGTCAATTTTCTTCCCATGATTCTAGGAGGAGATATTTATTAGATGCATACCTAGAAAAAAGTCCTATATTTGAAGAAATATCATAGAGGCATAATTCCAGGGGGAGCAATGTTCATAGGGGGAGCATGAGTGATGTATCTTCAGCATTACATCAGATTGACATCCCTTGTTCAAAAGGGGAGAGATTATTCAGAGGCATCCAGACAGGGGATCAACCCCAAGAGGAGAATGGCCCTTTTCCATTGATGTCAAAGGGGGAGAGATGATGACATTGATGTGATTGATGTTTAGTAATGGGGAGAGATAGTGATATTGATGTAGAGAATGAATTATCTACATATTGACTTCAATAATTTGTAATTGGTATTGACATCAATGTTGGTATTTCCATCAATGTCAAAGGGGGATATTGTTGGATCATGTTGTCATTGATGCCAATGGTTTGATTGATTGATGTCAAGTGATTGATAAATTGATTGATGTCAAGTGATTGATTGATTGATAGCCTTGATTGATTATTGATGAACAACGTATATGTATTATCCTTGATGAGAATGATAGATGTCAAGAGAAACCATCAATGAAGATGGATCATGATGCATAGATGAAGATGGATCATGAGTTGTCATTGATACATGATGCATAGTTGGATTGATGTAATGGTATTATAATTGTTGATAAGGTGCACAAATGGATGAACTAAAAAGCGGTCTCCTTATGGTGAAATCCCTCAGGGGAAGATGCTTTATGGTTGATTTATCCTAGAAGCATGATTGGAGGACCCATGCTTGTATGTGGAATAATGAGATCAATATCAATGAAGTTGTTGATGAAACTATCCAAAATGTTTAGTGCTTGTCATGCCATCTCCGGTGGTATGTGGAATGTCACATAAATCCTCACAATTTGAGATTTATGGCCTTACGAAGTTGGAGGATCCCCATATGAAGGCTTGAAGCCCCAAATAGTCAAAGAAGTCATAGTGCCTGAAAATAAGAAATCATTATTTAAATGATAAAGTAAAGTGACAAAGTCAAGGTGGATTATTTAAATAATAAAGAGAAGTGACAAAATAAAGAAATATTATTTAAATGAGAAAGTAAGGTGACAAAATCAAGAAGGAATATTTAAATGATAAAATATTGGAGAACTTTCTATTTATGGAAAGTGGTTAACCCTAAAATAAAGAAAAGAGGTTATGTGACCTAGAAATGGGATAAGTGACCTAGAATATGAAGAGTATAAATAAGAGGCTAGAGTCCTTGTGAAAAGTATATTTTGAGAGAATCCTTTTTGTGGATCAATGGAGAGCTTCTTGTGAGAATATCTTTTGGAGTATTGATGGAGAGATTCTTGTGAGAGCATCTTTGGTGAAGATCTCTTGAGCATGATTGAAGACCCATTCTGATAGAGAGAGAGCATGAGGAGGATCTCATCGAAGCATCAAAGTTTCGATAATGTCAGAGATCTTGACGACAAAAATCTTGGAGATTCAAAAACCTTAGTTTCTGAGGTATACACAGGCTATAATGGGCCAGGGCGCGTACACACGCAGGTTGTATGAGGACATGGCACGTACAATGGATGGAATGATGAAGACTTGTGTTTGATATGGTGCCAAGATCTTGGATGATGAGGCAGGTTCCAGATCTTCATTCTATGGGCTCAGATCTGTCACTAAGACACTGGTATGGTTACATTATTGTCTTGATGGATAGTATTGCTTGTTGTGTTGTGAATGATTAGGGCATTCTTTGTTAAGACTGCTATGATTTATGTTGGTTGATGGAGTGAGAAGTACTCTTATGATTTAGTTGTGATATGATTGCTATGGTATACTAGTTTCATATACATGATTGAGTTAGAATTCATATTGATGGGTTGTGGAGAATGAGTAAGATATTGGAGAGCTTGGATGTGTTGTGACTGGCTGGTGGTCAGTTTGGACAGTGGAAGACATAAGAAATTCTTTTTGTAGGTTGTAGAGGATCTGAGGATGTGAAGAAAATAAAAACCCTAATATCTCATAAGGTATACGCAGGTTGTTGTATACATTGGTCGTGTACATACACAGGCTATAGTGAGCGAGAGCGCCTACACACGCGGGCTGCACTACTTACAGGTCATGTACCTGTGACAGATTGGTATCTGTTGAGGATTTTTGCCTCATCTTAGTTGGTGCTGAGGATGTAAGATGAGTCTTTCATATAGAGCTAGTGCTCTTGTAGAGTTGTACTATATTCAGTTGTTGTTGATAAACCCCAAGGATTGAAGTCTATAATAAAAAGAAAATTGTACATACATCTTGTGTTCATTTTGTGAGATGATTTGTTCATGATATATTGTTGATATATGTTGGTTATATATGTTCACATCTAACTAATTATAAATCACATAAATGAGTAATGAGTAAATTTTGAATGTTAACTAAGGATTTTTGTGTAAGAGGGAATTTTTGGTAAAATGAGCCCCACACTCATTCACCCCCTCTCTAAGTGTGGTAGGTGTGTCCAATAGAATATTCCACCTAGAAGTAGGAGGATTGGACCCAGGTTTAGAAGCAGGCATACCTCCCATATTAGGATTCATTTGGGGGATTTGAGATTCACCAACTGAAAAAGGAGTGTACGGAGGTGTGCTGCCCCCAAGCCTAATGCTAGCATTGGGGCCAACAACTGGGATGGAGTTCGAAAAATGCGAGGTGAAATCAGGCATACCATAAGAAAATGGACTAGAATCCATAGGGATGGAATAAACATTGTAGCCCGGTGAGTGGCCAAGATACCCAAAGGGGTGCGAGGCAGTAGCATGAGAATTAACTATAGTCTAGGCCGTAGTAATGATAGGTGCATATGGTACTACAACCATGGAGGTTGCAGGAGTCGAAGGGGTGTCATTAACTACAATGGGTATGGGATTCGACGGGCTTCTAGAATTATGAAGACTAGGTTCAGTACTCATCCTTGTAGAATCACAAGTCTGAGCGATGGATGTGTGTGTACCACATGTAATGACTCTAGGCCTTTTAGAAAGAAAGGACACGAAATACGGTTGTAATTGTAACAAGCGACAGAACCGACGGGGCGACTGGTCCGACTCCACGATGACTTAAGACTCTAAATATAAAAAATATATCCTAAGGCCAATTTGTAAGAAAAGAGCACACCAAAATTCAAATGACCAAATATGCATGCAAATGAGCTAAATTGGCTGAGTGGCCTCCCTCCCTAAAGAAGGTATGTCTCATCCAAGAGGGACTTGAGGCTCCCTACTAAATATCAGAGGTAACCGTATCAGTTATAGGGGCCCTCGTGGGCTTAACAACCAATCGGCCAGACCCCCCCGGAGAGGTAATCCTTCATAAAGGTTGTGTGTTGTCCGACCCTTATCTGACCTAGGGTACTTGTTGAATAACCATCGCAAGTAACCTATGAGATACCTAAGTCAAGAAGCTAATAAACCATTGTATAACCGATGCACATGTGAGGAGTTGTAACTCTGGATCACCGTATGGGAAGGGTAGGAAAGCCCGAAAACTTGAAATTATCGCCTCTCACAGAGGTATGGCCACTAGAAAGATCCCCAAATATGAATATATACACAAAAATATCTTTGATGCTAGGCGAGTATCCAGGGGATATCCCTTCAACCAACTTCGCGTGACCTCGTGATTAACTCATGTGTGAGTCGAGCCTCTTGATCTTACCAGTTCTAAAATAGATTTATCCACTCCCTAACTTAGACACATATGTTGATTTAATTTCCTTGGATAATTTTACTCACAAAATCCTATTCCAAGTCACTAAATCCTAGACTAGTTTGTGCACCCTAGAAAATAAAATCGTTACTAATAAATTTTAAATTGTAGCATTGATTTTATGGCCATGATTACTCAAAAAGGTATATGGTAATGAAACCAATGGTGTTATGGCTCTACAAGAAAGTAAATATGAAGATAATGCAAATTCCTAACTTTAACTTTTGATAAATGATATGCTCCTAAAAAGTGATGCAATTTCCAAATTCAAATCTACGATTCGGAATTAAAGATGCAATATTTCACTATATGTACTAAGATAATGATAAAATTTCGAAAGAAAAAAATGCCAAGCAATGAAAAATGCCTATTTTTTTTGTATTTTCAATATATCAAAACTGAAAATTGCATGGACTAAAAAGTAAGTTGATATATAAACCTACTGTGTATAAAAGAAAGACAATTTAAGTAGGATATCAAGCAACAAAGCACCCACCCCAATGTACAAGGACAATAAAAATGAAGAAATGAAGAGAAAAACTTCGCCCAAAAATTCAACAAAAAGAGGGTTTCCTGTCATCCCACAGGCACCCAACATGCACTACATAGACCTAAGAAGGCTCAGCAAGCATAAAATCCCACCCAGCAAACACCAGACCAAGAAAAACAACAAGGAAAAAAAGGTGTATGAGATTGTTTGGGAAAACAATGCATATATACACAGCTTGCAGTGAGACAACACGCACGTGTACGCGACTGTCAAGCAAAAAGGTATGTATATGATTTGAAACAAGTCCAGGAAAGGAAAAAAGGATGAAAAATCAGACCCAGAGTGAGCAGGAGTTGTCAAGCAATGACATGACAAGAACCACACTATAAATGAGAGAAATATAAGGAGAAAAGTACTTCAAACCCTAAGAAAGAAGATACTTCCCCACTATGGTCGCCAATTCTGTTATGAGGAATATCTCTCTATGGCTAGGGTGAACCACAACAGACAGGAGTGACTGTAGAAATCGAATCAATTCCAACATATGCTATATAAACTAATGTGCAAAGGAGGTAAGAAAGAGGCCTAGCTCATCCAAACGTTTGATGATGTCCACCATTGAGCACTTCAACTAAAAAATTTATACCTGCAAAAAGTTATCAACAAACAAGAAAAGCAAGAATATAGTGATAATATAATAGGCTAGAACATTAGATAGCATAATCCATTAATATTCAAAACAAACATGCCCATGGATCATAATACATATATGTGCAAGATATCAATTGGATGGGAAAGGAGTATTTCTATTAATAAATGATTAGCAGAAGTGAAAACATTACAGACTTTTGTATCAGCATGGTTCGGAACCAAGAAACCGAGCTCCTTCCAATTGGGCCTCCACCACTTCAATCTTCCACAAAAGGCAAGCTCATATAAGGGAGACAAAGAGGTTCTCCATCAATAAGGGAAGAGCTTGGGAGTTGAACACTGTGTTTAGACTTAAAGGACAAAGGGATGCAAACTCAATAATGAAGTAATAATTTCTCCAAAGTAACTTTTCTCTCAAAGTTGAATTATCTCTCCTTTTCCATAGCTCGGAATTGGCTTCTTTATAGCCTTCAAAATGCAACTGAAGGGCCGAGTCGGAATGTTTCCAGTATATGGAAGGCCAAGGATCAGATATCTTCTGTCGTGACATGGAAAACTAACATTTATTTTTTATTTTCTGGCACAAATCCCGATGTACATGGGTTGTAGTGGAGAAGCCAATGTATACGCATGTTGTATAACTTGCAAGGTGCGTACAAGTGGAAAAATATTTATTTTTGTCTCTAGATTCATTAATCAGGGAAGGTAAGCCTGCATTGCAAAATGTAGTAAGGCCCTTTCTTCAAGATTACATAGGGTGAGATAAATCTTGTTCTAACAAATCTTTAATGTCGTTATGATACCCCGTTTGAGTTCAGTTAAGACATAAAGCCATGATAAGAAAATATGCCATCGGAATTCGTGTTGGGATTTTCACTCGTCAACGGAAAGGTTCAAAACCATCCACATCCCTATTCCACTCACGCAAATAAATGCCTGAATCTCCCAATAAGATTTATCCCGTTAAACTATCCAGTCGGAAAACTTAGAGCCAGTTGCATCCATATGGTCATGATGAACCGTAGTTATTGCTAAACTTGTCCCCTAAGCCAAGTATAAGCCTCTGAGAATTCACCATTGAATGCATAATTTTCAAAAGAGCTTAGCAATTTCTGAATTCTTAAGCAGGGATGATTTTAAGGATGGAAATTTATTTTAAAATGTAGAAACCTTGGTGAATATTACTAATCCTTCATATGCCAACTATAAAATGTTTGGCGATATTTTTGTAAAAATATTCAAATGTATAAGGATTTTATATAGTTTGTATAAAATTTTGGTGATTTTTAAAGTAAAATAATTTTATCCTTTAGAATTTGGGTGAATCATTTTTAGAATAACGAATCTTATTTTGGGAAAAACCACGGAAAATTAGCCCACGAGCAAATTTTAGCCCCTAAAATCATCCATGTTCTTAAGAGCAAGAAAGTTTGTACCATTGTGAAACCCGTATTCATGACCATAGTCCTTAGCTTACTGCAGAAGTCATGATAACTCAGAATACACAATGCCGAGAGCCACAGGAAGCCAAAGCACCATGTCTAATGATGTAGTACTAGACAAGCCCTGCAACCCCCAAGTCGAGGTCATGGGAGATCTCAAGGGGAAGGTGGAGCATGTCAAGCTCCTCGATCTCAAACTAACAGATCCAATTTTTTTCCCCCAGATGCACATAGACGTATTCTGGAAGATGGTTCCAGATCAGTTGGGAGGCATGCAATTCGTGCCAAAATTGGACTTTGTCAACTTATTTAAATTGACCATTATGAACTTAAGAGACCTACTAGTATTCAGCACCACTGGTGAGGTTGCGCGATGCACAAAGTTTCTGATTAGTAGAGTGCATGACCGAATCCTCTAGCTGGACAAGCGATACCCAATTCATGCTACAAACATCCATCAGCTTACCAGACTATCCCTCGAAGGAAAGGATGTGTCAAAATGATTCTAGGGTCCTAGTAAGCATGGAAAAAAGAAAGGAGAGCTCAGCCTGTATAAAAAATTCAACACAAAGAGGGGGTGACACACAACATTAATCGACCCCATACTACCAGAAACAATCAGAACAGATTGTTACATCATAGCCAACAAGGTTATGAGATCATACTACAAGGGAGAATGCACGCTAGATGAATTATCAGTCACAGACTTTTGCACCAATGATACCATGTTCAATTGGTGTAGTTACCTCCTGGAGGAACTACTAGTGGCATGCGAGGAAGCACAGGAGAAGGGAGGAACCTTCACCTATGAATATTTGTTTCTGGCATTTGCAATGTACAAATGGAAGACACTTATGGGAAGAGTGTCGACGCTACTAGAAAAGGGGTGCATGGAGAAGATGTTAGAGACTTGGCAGCCCATGTTGGATTCAGAGAATGCAACTTTCAATTCTGCAGTGCTTTCTAACTGGTACAATGGCCTAATAGATGCAACACAGAGGCTGCATATTCTGCAATAACTTCTCAACTACAATATGAGAAATATTTCCTTCAGCATGAACCGACATCATATGTTTGTATGGCCAAGGCATGTTAGAAAGGAATACTTCCATTAAAAAATTATACCATTCAATCTAGATGAAGAGGCCTTTGACAAGGAAGTAATTTTGTG
>JZKD02S2127178.1:203187-217640 GCA_000966675.3 Picea glauca
TGGATTTGGTCCAGAATGTCAATATGAAAAATATCCCACCTTCGGCACTACCAACCTTTTATGGGAAAAGTAGTGAAGACCCAGATGTCTTTCTTTTTGAGTTTGACATCCTGTGGAGGAGTTATAACTATCTCCAGGATGCACATAAACTGAAGTTGTTTCCTGCTACCCTAAAAGATTCTTCATTACGTTGGTTCATGAGTTTAGGAGAATACAACATTGGATCTTGGGAAGATATGAAGGAATTTTTTTTAAAGAAGTACCAGGACTATTGTAGACCTAAGGATTCTCGAAATGATATTTTTAAAATGCAACAACAAGATGAAGAGATCCTTGAATATTTCTTAGAAATATTTACATATACTCTTCAAAAATCCAAATATAATGATCTCCAAGATGAAGCAATCAAGACTCTTTTCTTAAAAGGGGTTTCAGATGAATATATTGACACTCTCAGTTTAATGGCTTCAAGAGACATTTATCAAAAAAAAATTGAAGCAATCAATGAACTATGTAGAACTTACTCGAGAAGTAGGGGGGAAACTGCAAAAAGTGTGAGAGAACCTGTCAACAAAAACACCAAAGTACCCATATCTGGTGGAGTTACTAGAATTGAATTGGGAAACCTTTTGGAAAATTTAAAAAAAAACATTTTAGGAACAATTGGCTCTCAATTAGACACTCTAAAGATTAAGAGAAAGAAGGAAGAGGAAAACCCTGTATTAAGCATATTCTGCACAAAATGCAGAAAAAGGAATCCTTTACGAGAATGTCCTTTGGACAATGTTTCTGTATGTGCAATATGTACTGAAAATCATAAAACAGAAGATTGTCCATCCTTGCTAGGATTGCAAGCTATATTCAAGGGAGGGGGAGCTCCAGGGACTCCATCTGCACATAAGAGGCCTTGGAAACCTAGGAACTCAAATATGTATCAAGAACCATCCCCACAACCTTTCGGCTACTATCCACCCTTCTCTCAACAACAAAAACAACATCCATGGAACTGGCCAAATTGGCCTCCGCAAAATGTCCCTTCTCAACCTTGGTACCAGGGATGGAGAGAACATAATTTTGGAAATAACCAACAATAGCATGCAGTACCAATTCCCCAGAATCCATGTACTCAATATCCTCCAAACATACATCATCTATTGCCTGGTTTTACTCCACCCACATTACCACCCATTCAACAAACTTCGCAATAGCCTCAGAATCCACCTTGCCCCACCATATTACCCGCTCAACCCATTCCAAATCCTAACAACAGACCACCTCTGCCACTCCATAATGTTGATTTTCAAAATTACCCAGCTTACACCATAAACCCCATTTCCATACAAGAAATACAACTGAGATATGGAAAAACTTAAAAAAAAACTCAGCCTGTAACAAGAACAACACCAAAGGTAATTATCCAAGAACATGAAGAAGAACCTATAAATGATTTATCAAATGGGGCATCTTTGAAAGATGTTATCATTCCAAAGCATAAAGTATCTGAATCACGGCATAACATACAAACTCATGTTCCCCAAACACCTCCTTTTCCTGAAAGGTTGCTCATTGACAAACCAATTCCTCAATCTGAGTTTGACATCATGAATGAACTAAGAAATGTCTATGTTAATATTCCATTGTTACAAGCGATCAGAGATGTTCCCATCTGCACCAAAACCATCAAAGAAATTTTCATTAATAAACCAGCTCGGAAACAGAAAGATCCACCCACGATACACCTAGTAGGCCAATCATCGAATCGTATTTCTGAAGCGCCTAAAATTGTGAAGTATGCCAACCCAGGGAACCCAATAGTTTCAGTTACTATCAACAATGTTTCTATTGGTAAAACTTTAGTCGATCTAGGTGCAACCATTAATATAGTGACTATCAATATAGTTGAATTGTTGCAACTAAGTCAATTCCTTCGCCCTACCCCTACAATTCTTGAACTTGCTGACAGAACAACTATAAAACCTGATGGGGTCCTCGATGACATTCTTTCTACATTATCTTTGTGGGAATATCATGTCGAATTCATGATTATTCATTCAAAGGACCCCATGAAAGTCCATCCAATCATTCTAGGGAGACCTTGGTTGGCCACGGCCAATGCTTTCATAGGATGTCGTGGTGGGGATATGTTCATCTCAAATGGCATTTCTTCATAGAATCTTACTCTTTTTTCACCTACTCAACCGGTTATAGAAGAATTATGGTGGCTAAAATGTCCCTATCATGAGAATGATGAGGGAGAATCTTTATTCTCTGTTGATGAATTTCACGCACTACAAGAACCTATAGAGGATGATATTTTAAGCCAATTTTTTTCTGTGACATAAAATGTTGAGTTCCCACAAACATATTTTCAATACAATCAAATTTTCAGAGAGGAATTTCAAGAACGAAGTGAGTTATTTTCCTCATTTTCACCATCTATGGTTTTCACCATTGATGAGCATCCAGGGTCATATACCATTCCAGTAGAACTTAGCCCAGGAAAATGTCTATACATCAACTCTGAATTAAGTATCAGTCAACATGAACAGTTAACAAATCTTTTGAAAGAATAGTCATGGGCATTTTCATGGGAGTACACTGATATGAGGGGAGTGCATCTTGACACCTGCATTCACCACATATATATCCAACCAGGGATAACCCCAGTAAGACAACCACAAAGGCATATGAATCCAATCCTAAAATATTTTGTGAAAGAAGAGTTACATAAATTATTAAACGTTGGATTCATTTATCCAATTTCTGACAGAAAGTGGGTTTCACCTCTTGTTGTGGTACCTAAGAAAATGACATGGAAATGGAGAATGTGTGTAGACTTTAGGGAGTTGAACAAAGGAACCCTGAAGGACTACTTTCCCTTTCCCTTTATAGATTAGGTTTTGGATACATTGGCTAGAAAAAGAAACTTTTTCTTTAACGATGGATATAGTGGATACAATCAGATTCAAATTGCTTCTGAAGACCATGACAAAACATCATTTACGTGTCCTTGGGGCACTTATGCTTATAAAGTGCTACCTTTTGGACTATGAAATTCTCCTGCTACATTTCAAAGAGCAGTCCTTGGGATCTTTGCTGACTTAATTCATGATTGTGTGGAAGTATACATGGACGATTTTACTGTTTATGGTAACACTTTTGAAGAAGCCTTAAGTAATCTTGAGAAAGTCCTGATTCGTTTTCAGGAATCAAATTTATCCCTTAGTCACAAAAAATGTAAAATGCTATTAATTGAGGGAATAGTGTTGGGTCATCATTTGTCTGCAGAAGGAATTAAAGTTGATCTAGCCAAAACTGAAGTGATAGTTAAACTTTCCTCTCCAAAAACCCAAAAAGATGTGCGAATGTTTTTGGGACATGCTGGATATTATCATCGATTTATTGAAAACTTTACAAAGATAGCAAGCCCCATGTTTAAACTGTTAGCAAAAGATGCAGAATTTTGTTGGGATAACAATTGTTAGAATGCTTTTGAGATTTTGAAAGCAAAATTGTCAATGGAACCTATTCTAAGAGGACCAAATTGGTCTATTCCTTTCCATATTTCAACTGATGCCTCTGACACTGCTTTAGGTGGAGTGCTTGGACAAAAAGAAAACCAACAAAACTATGCAATTTACTTCACTAGAAAAAACCTTACTCCCCTTGAATTGAACTACACTGTAACAGAGAAGGAGTTTTTTGCAGTAGTTCATGCCATTAACAAATTTCGTCATTACATCACTAGATATGAGGTCTTTGTACATACAGAACATTCTTCTATCAGATTTTTGATGAACAAACCATTTACTACCAGAAGAATCACACGATGGCTTTTGCTACTTCAAGAATTTAACATCACTATAGTTGATCGACCAAGAAAAGAAAATGTAGTTGTGGATTTTCTTTCTCGTATTCCTCATGATAGTACTAACATTCCAGTGAATGGTAATTTCCCTGATGAACATCTGTTTGTAGTAGCTGTTAAGACCCCTTGGTTTGCAAATACAACAAATTACTTAGCTACAGGAAGATTGCCAGCTCATTTGTCACCACCAAAAAAGAAAAGAATTGTTCAGCAAAGTTCTTATTAATCTTGGGTAGGAAGTGATATTTTCTATACAAGTCTTGATATGATCATTAGGAGATGTGTTCGGGAAGACAAGATTCCTGATATCCTTTAGGACTGTCATGATGGGCCATGTGGAGGAAATTTATCTAATAAGAGAACGACATATAAAGTCTTACAATCGGGATACTATTGACCGACACTGTTTAAGGATGCAACAAAATATGTGAGAAGCTGCGATAGTTGTCAGAGGATGGGAATACCTACTGTAGCAGATGATATTCCCTTATGACCGTAGGTTGTGATTGAACAATTTGATAAATGGGCACTTGATTTTGTAGGACTGATTTCCCCAATGTCGAGGAAGAAGAAGTACATCTTGGTTTGTACAGATTTTGTGACCAAGTGGGTAGAGGCCAAATCCTTTTATCAAGCAACTGAGAAATCAGTGGTTGAATTTATTTATGAATATATCTTTACCCACTTCGGTGTTCCACAAGAGATTGTTATTGATCAAGGTGCCCAATTTACTTCTAAGTTGATGAAAGAACTCACAAATAAATATGGGATAAAACACTGTAAGTCTTCCCCATACCATCCACAAGACAATGGGTAAGTGGAATCCACAAATAAAGTTCTAGAAGCTATTCTGACCAAGACAATACATTTACATCACAAAGATTGGGCGGATAGGCTTCCAGAGGCTTTATGGGCATAACGGACTATGTGGAGAAATACCATTGGTCATACCCCTTATGAATTGGTATTTGGCAAGCAAATTATCCTTCCCATAGAATTTCATATTCATACCTTCCACCTAGCAGCAGAGTTGGGGTTGAATTTGGATGAGGCACAGAAACAGAGAGTCATGCAACTAAATGAATTGGGAGAAATTAGGCAAGATGCTCTTCAAAGAACTATCCTTGTACAAAATCAATGTATAAAATGGCATGATAAATACATTAAGAAAAAGCATTTTCAACCAGGGGATTGGGCATTGCTTTTTGATTCCAAATACAAAACTTTCAAAGGAAAAATTACGACAAGATGGTTGCGACCTTATGAAGTGGAAATTGTTTTTTATAATGGATCTTTCAGAATCAAGACCATAGATGACTCTCAAAATTACTTTGTAGTAAATGGAAATCGATTAAAAGTGTATAACAAACCATTTTCAAGAGATGATTTTCTACAAGAAATTGCTAAACAACCATAAATAAATATAGTATGAGAAGAGTCTTCTCCTCCTGCTAATCCTTGATCATTTTTGTTGTTTTAAGATTTTGTAAATAATAAAATTTTAACAGAAAATAAAAAAAAATCAAATAATAAAAATATATATATATATATATATATATATATATAAAACATTTCTTTTTGGATATGTTGACATATTGTTTTCAGTTTTATAGGTTTTTCAAAGAAAGTACATAATTGAACTTCATCACTCTTTCGCATCAGGTAAGAAGGTAAGACCATTTTATTTTATGAAATTTTCTTATCAATATGCACTGTCTTGTTTTGAAATTAATAAATTTGAGCTTGTTTTCTCCCTTTGAACTCATTAAAGTATGAAAGGGGCATTTATCAGGGATAGGATTATTCTTTACCAGGCCTAATGAATTATGATGGGAAAGAAACCCCCCTAGATTTTTCTTTTAGCATTTTCTCAAACTCTCAAAACATGAGAAAGCAATGAGCATATACTAACTTGGGCTCATAAAATCCACAAGTAGGTGATTATTGTTCCAAAAATTATTCTCTGCAATATTTCTATCTGCACTCATGTTGGATGATGTGGAATAAGTTAAGGTCCACCTTCCAAAAAGTCTCACTCCATCGACACCAACACCTTATCTGGAGTAGAGATTAGAGACTACTTAGTACCCTAGAATTTGCATGCCTCAATGACAGATTTCCTTGCTAACAACCATGGGAATACATCAATGTCTCTTGGTTGATAGATCCTACAGGTGACTCGACACCAAGACATTTATTCGTACCTATTAAGGATGTACTATAGGTACCTTGAGGCCCATTGACATCATTGGTGGGTCATCTCACATTGGTTAACGACGTTCATTAATGGCCGATAATCCAATGATTTCTTTTTGTGTTCGACTCCAGAACATTTATTCACACAAATAAGAATTGTACCATGGGTTAAATATTTGAAGCTATTGAAGACATAATTTTAATTGATTCCTTTCAGGAATGAACAGAAGATAGGTTCAGGGATAGCCATCAGATAATTTGCTTTCATAAACATGAAGTCTTTTTCTCGGCAAGTTGTTATTGGTTCAAGTTTCTATGCATATTTCGGATTATTTCATCAGTACCAGTCAGTGCTAGACATAATCCATCAGCTACAGTGGTTATCATAAATACAAATTCAAATTACAATTTTAGCACTCTCCATATTCAAACTTGACTTCAAAGATCTCTAAAGTAAGAAATGCATAACAAAGGAGTAGGTAATCTAATTCAGGTACCTTAGTTTCATGTTGGTTTAATGTATTAAATTACATATTAATAATTTGAACTAGGAATGCCTTGATACTCCATAACATTTCATTATCCCTATACTCTATACCTAATAAACAAATCCTTCTTGACATTTTATATCATGGGAAATGCACTGCATTATCTTCGCTGAATTTGACACGATTCATATGTAATAATATTTTGCAAACGTGTACGACCGTCATCATTTCCTTACATGCTATCGATCCTCACGACATTTCAAACATTCTTCTATAATTCCTCTCATGACTATTTCACACATCATACTCTATTCCTTTGTTGCCCTCATCTAATTCCGCTGCTCACCTGTGGAACTTTCCTATGATACTGGGTGAAATTATGGTGGCAAATCGTCATGAACTTGAGACTTATGCAGATTTGGAGGCTCTTCCTGAGTATAAAGCCACCAAACACATTTTTCAGAAAGCTAGATGGGAGCTATTCTTCAAGAAATTTGATGGGTATGATGATCCGGTTACACTTCAGTTCGCTCTGCATTTTTATGGTGGACTAGATAAAGTGGGCGAGCTAGAGTTTGAAGTCATAGAAAAATTCATTTCTGAAGTAATTCAATTACCCAGCACTGGTCAGAAATGGATGAAGGGCCAGCCCATCGACAAGAAGCTTTGCATGCAGCTCTTGCAACCACAGTATAGGAAATTAAAATGGTCAGAGGGCACATCAAGGTCGTGGTTAGAACCAAAATGGGCTCAGTTGCTATCTGTACTCCAATGCTACCTCACTTACAAAGGACGGTACACAATCATGTTTCCATGTCATCCTCGACTCCTGCTACATTTCAAAGGTAACCATTTGATGAACATCACCTATTTTCTGCTGAAGAGTTTGAAGAAAATGGTAGAACAAGTCCGCAAAGCCAAAGATTTTAGAGGTAGCTTGCTTCATTTTGGTCTTGTCAAAATTTTGGTTAAGTCTGCATTATCCCACAAACAAGAATCTTGGGATATGTTCGTTGTAAGAACCCTAGCTTCTGACAAATATAGAGATAAAAATATTAAGTCCTCTCCTCCACAGAAGAAGTCAAACTCTAAGAAAAAGGGTGTTAAAACCCTAACCAAAATCTGTGATGACCCTAAGAATACACCAGACTGCACAATTGAGGCCAATGATGATCATCCTGGTACAGAACATTCATTTGATGTCCATGGTTCTGATGGTGTGGAAACTAACCATGAAAGAGTGGAAAACATTGTTCCTATAGAGGCGAATGTTGAAATTACGATTTCTCCTCCAACTGCTACAAATATCATTGATGTGGAACAACTTGAAGAGTTAATTGACAAACCTAGGAGAAATACCAAATGAAAATGCACACGCACACTGTCAGATATGGATAACTCTGTGCCTAGTTACCCACCACAGGAAAGATTAAAAAGTATGGATGATCATGAAGAGGCTCTAGAGTCTTCTGAGATGACATGGACTCTCTCCCAATTCATTCAAAAATTCCTTAAAGTCAATTAGCAAGCTAATGCGCCCAAAGAAATTGAGCAGGACAAGCCAATTCAAATGCCAGTGGATACACTTGTTCAGGTGTATGAGGAGTTCACTCATGAACTCAGTCCAATCGACAACCTTGATCAAGTGTATAAGGAGTTCACTCATGAACTCAGTCCAGTTGACAACCCTGATCAAGTGTATGACGAGTTAACTTCTGAACCCAGTCCATTTGACAACCTTGTTCAAGTATATGACGATTTTACTCATGAACCTAGTCCAGTCGACATCCATGATCAAAGACCAGATGAGTTCACTCACGCGTCCAGCCCTCAAACACAACAAGGACATGGTAAAACATTTGAATATTACTGTGAAATATCTTCCAGTAGATCCTTGAGACCAATGGTAGCCAGATTAGAAAGAAAGAATCACAGGTTAAAAGAGAAGTTACATGAATACACCATACTGGATCGGCACATCAAAATAGAAAATGAACTTATGAAACTCAGGAAAGCTCATTTCTCATCAAAGATTGAACGATTAAAATGAAAAAATAAAGGTCCTTTTCAGAAGAATAGGAGACTGCAGAAGATTGCCAAGAAACACATCATCATTAATCGAGTTCTTAAGAAGGAAATCAGAAGCATGAAGAAACATGAGAAATTGAAAATGTTGGTTGCAGCTGCTGCAACACTCTGCTGAATCTCAGTCTTTGACTTTTTGTTTTCTGAGGACAGGCAAAGACTTTTTGTTGCCTATATATGTCAAATATACCCCCATTTTCATATTTAGTATCATTTCCTTCTAGCCTTACCATGACACATTTGACATCTTTTTACAACTAAATAGGGCTATTCAAGGTATTCCTATGATTCAAGTTATTTTTAATGTATTTTGATATTTTAACCTAATTTTGATACTAACATGACATGAGTTAGGTACTTGTTCCTTTGAAATAGAACTTATCAGTACCAAGTCCGGCTCGCACTTAGTGGAGATGCCAAAGAAGATGCCAAAGACTTGCACGACATGGCCAGAGTGGATTGACAGTCTGATTCATATAATTGATTGAGTCATAACTCAATATGTTGACTCAGGGCGAGATTGTAGAATTCTTTTATTAGAATGCTTTATGATGCACAATTCTTGACATTGCGTGTCATGAAGCTGTGGAGTTCGTTTTAACTGACTATGAGTCATTTTCGGATCTAAGATCTGTTTATATTAATGCATCTATGTTTAAAACTATTTTTTGGGAAGGATCTATAAAAACTGGGATCGCTCTCAAGAAACGTTGGTTACAATATGCTATGTGATACAATTTCTAATAATACAATTTGTTATGTGTTATGTTATTTGCTGTTAAAATGATTTGAGTTTGTTTCATGAATTATGGAGCGTGAAGCATGAAACAATTTTTGCATGGAATAATCTGAGTAGCTCTGGTTTCGTTTTAGGGCGATTGCACCTCTTGGTTGGGCCCGCCAACAGGTTCAATTCGCTATCTCTTTTCCACAGTAAAGTTAGTTTATTTTTAGTTTTAGAATCTGCATGTGAGTTAGTTTTTTAACTTGGAATTACTCCGTTAAATTCTTGCTTAGCCATTTTCCAATTAGATCATTTTCATCTTGATATTATGTCATATATTGATGAATGTTGAATGTGTTATTTATCCCTATAGAATTTGAAGAATGAACCAAGTGCTTAACCTAGATTCGCTCTATTTTTAGTTTTCAGTTTGATCATGATTTAAAGAGAATTTGAGTTTAGATGTACTCTGTTTTGTTATGATAGCTAGCTTAAAGTCAGATTAAAGGAAGCTTCCAGTACCTATAGGGTAAAATAGAACATTTATTTGGTTCACCTATGTTAGATTTAGAACTGTTTTTTATGCTTAGATTAAAAGGTTTTTAAAATGATATCTCTTTTATGGTTTAGATAGATATGATGATGATTAGATGTTTAAGCTAATGGTAGATAGTATTGGGAGATTATATCAGATTAGAAATAGAAGTACATGTACTTAAACTCGGAATTGTTTCCATTTGATGAATTAGACAAGAGATGATTAGTTTCAAGATAATCATTAGTATTTAGTTTTTAAGAGTAAGTTTGTGTTTTCTTCTTAGAATAACCTTCAGATAAGAATTAGAATCTGACCAGCACATATAGTGTAGCAGCTCTAAGTTCACTTACCTTGGTTTGACAATTCAGTGGTTTTAGGTAATTAAAAATCTTTAATATAACAGCCTGACAGTGACCACAGGACTTCTAATGAGGTCGAGGTCGGATAGTGCTTCCTGGTCAACTGGTATAAGAAACTTTGGAGGACATTCTTTAGTTATTTCTTCCATGTCCTCCTCTGTGAGATTATAGTAGGATTGGATCTCTTCTTTATGTTCGTATCCACGTGCAGTGATATAAATAAAATATATATCTGCGCGGAACTTCGCAAGGGGCCTGAACCTGTACAGGGTATTCAATGTCATGCATGGGAAAGACTCAATATCCCTCTTTAGTTGCAGTTAATAGGTGTGAAACAATTCATTTGACTGCCATTGTTTTTCCATGTCGCTCGAATACCATAGCATAGTGAACTTCACAGCTAGTGTTTCAGATGGATCAATTTCATGGAAGCTTTCTCCTTCTGACATCTCCCAAGAAATGAATACGATGAGGATCAGTAGAAAACTGAAATAGAACTCGTAGCCATGACCCTAAGCTTCGCGATGTTCTTTCTCTAACTGGTTGATGAGGTATCTCAATCAGTTCATTTGTATCTCTTCCACGCATTTTCCTGTGAGGTCGATGACAAACCTCGTGACCTGCATGGGTCTGCTCTTTCTGACGATATTACCAGCTATCAGCTGACAAGATAGGCACACTGCACCATTCTTAATGGAGGCTACCTTGTATCCATGCTTCCCCTTCTCCACATAGCCATAGGTCTCTTTCATTTACTGCACCAGGGCACGATCTGCAACCTTCCCTGGGTACAAATATTGTGGGTATGGTCCTTGCATTCTTAATCCGGTGATCCTATGGATCATCGTTGAATCTACGGTGATGTGTCTGTCCAACCATAGATAACCACCATGGAAGCACGACAACAGGATCTTTACGCATGCATTAACCTCCTGATGCCTTCCAAATTGTGGTAACTTCATTACATCGAGGATCGTGGACCTCGCGATGTCCATGGTCCATGGCTAGGGGATTATCTTCGACTTCTTCCCCTTTATCTTGGTCAAATACTTATGACGTGCGAACATGCCATAGTTCTTGCGGTCTCCCAAGTTATAGTCATTGATATTCAAGGTTAGAATCCTCTCCAACTACGGTTTGACTGCACGTATCCCCTTCAGGAGGTACACATTAATAAATGTGTATTCAAAGTCCCTCAGGACACTGTCATGACTCACCATGCTATCCATAGGCAGGATGTAGTAGGGTAGGATTGATGGGATGAGCTTTGCATTCTCCAAATCATCATGATGCTTGGTTCGTTTCTCTGTCGTAGCTCGAGATGGTCCAGATTCAAGACCAGTCGACGGTGATGCTTGCACTCCTCTCATCGAAGAGGCTTGGACTCTTGCAGACATGAACTTCTCATCCATGAGGTCTATGAGAATTTCTTCGACGGTTTTCTCTACTGCGCTCAATTTGACCGACATGCACGCTCAATATTAGTTATCTCAGGTCGGTGAACAAACAAGGTAGAAGAACAGACGACGAGGTCTTAATAAGAACAGTGCGGTAATAGTCAGCTCTCTACGGGCTCAGATAATAACAATTTGAAAAAGTTTTCTCAATAAGACATATGACGGCTTAAATAGACAATACCATAACAGACTCCTCCAATGGGTAGGAATCTGTAACACCCTGTTTCCCCCAGTCTGTAAATATAACTTTATTGGCTAGGAACTATGGAAAACTCAAAGTCTGAATGTTTGATTTTGGTGGACCCTTGTATAATGGTCGATGAATGTAAATCATGTTATTTTAATAGATAATGGAAATGTGTTGCATCACTGCTAAGTTTAGCAAGTGTGATTTCTTTATTAAGCAAGTCCATTACTTAGGCCATGTCATATCTAAGGAAAGGGTGGCATTAGACCATGACAAGATCAGATCCATTATGGAATGGCCTACCCCAAAAGATGTATCAGATATTAGTTCCTTCATGGGCTTAGCAGGATACTATAGAAGGTTCATAAAATGGTTTTCCAATATTGGATGTCCAATCACTACCCTTCAGAAAAAGGGAACTAAATTCATTTGGACATCAAAATGTGAAGAAAGATTTCAGGAACTGAAATACCCCCTGAACCATCCCCCTATGCTAAAGATTGGGGACCTGGATGATGATTTCCTTGTGTGTATAGATGCCTGCAAGGAAGGACTCAGAGGAGTCCTTATGCAAGAAGGACGTGTAATTTTCTATACATCCCGGAAATTAAATGAGCATGAGATAAATTATGTGAACCATGGCCTAGAGTTTTCTGCCATAGTACATGCTTTAAAAAGGTGGGGACACTACCTCCTAGGTAGAAGATTTATGCTTATGACAGATCATTGTGGATTGAGACACCTATTTGATCAACCAAAACTCAATGCCAGGCAAGCTAGGTGGATGGCTCTCCTAAGTGAATTTGATTTTGAAATAAAACACATAAAAGGAAAGGAAAATAGGGCAGTCGATTCCCTTAGAAAAAGTATAAAAATGATTCATCCAATAGTAGTAAGCACCTGCAAAACAAATGTCGGGGAGAGAATTAGAAATGCACAAGAGACAAATTCATTCTTTAAGACCATGACTTCATACCTAAGTCAAGATCCTATAGGGATGAAGTATGAAGGCTAACAAATGATTGGGGAAGGGTTGTTGACTTACAGAAACAGATTGTATATTCCAATCTTTGACGACTTGAAGAGGATCATAATGGATGAAATTCATAAGAGACCATATACGGGTCACTCGGGATATCAGAAGATGATCACGGCCACTAGGAAACAATTCTATTGTACTAGGTTAAAGAAAGACATAGCTAGCTATCTAGCTAAGTGCCTAGAATGCCAATAAGTTAAGGTAGAGCACTGACATCCAGCAAGATTATTACAGCCCCTACTGATCCCAGAATGGAAATGTGAAACCATATCCATGGATTTCATCACCGGATTACCAAAGTCGACCAAGAAAAATGATGCCATCATGGTCGTGGTGGACAAACTAAGTAAGTCTTCCCATTTCATCCCTGTTAAGTCAACTTGCAAGGAAATAGAGATTTCCAACATCTTCATGAAGGAGATATTCAGACAACATGCCATGCCCAGGGAAATTGTATCTGATAGAGATACCAAATTCACTTCAAACTTTTGGAAATCCCTAATGGCCAGTTTCGAGACTAAATTGTTGTTCATGTTGGATTACTGAGAGGGGGGGTGACAACCAAAATTCCTCATCAATTTCATCATCCAAATTTGATTTGTAGCTCTATAATAGACCTGCTATATATGATCACATTCTATCAAACCTTACTTAACTTTAACAACAAGAGACTAGCATTTTCATCAAAATTCTCTTTAGTCTCACATGCCTAGTTTTGGATTAGTCAACAACCCTAACTTGAAGTAATAATAACTTTGTACATATAATGTATAAAGATATGAAATTTATACACAATGTTCTTCAGTTTGTTTTATGCAATTCCTCCAAGTTTCACTACTTGTAACCTCTCAAAAAAAGAGTTATAGCAAAAATGGCATACCTTGCTGAATTCTGGCTTATTCTAGAGAGAGACCTTGTAGAGAGTTCCCCACACGGAATATTTGTTGAAATGATATGAAAATGTTACACATAATAAAACATAATGTACCCTAACCAAAACATTTTTTCTCACTTAATTTGTATCTGCTATGAATAAGTTATGACGTTTTTACCCAAAACACATTTTTTTGACTAGTTTCAGGACTAGCCACAAACCCTATTTTCCACGGAGTGTAACTACCAAACTACAACGACCCACAAGATAAAAAATTTACCACATATGATTGGATATGTTTTCTCAATGGAATAGAAATTTAAGGATCTGAATCATTATATAAAAAAATTTATAGCGAAAATGGTGAGATGACCGGTAAATAACATACCTTAGAAAGCACCATCAAAAGAATTTATCCTTCCTTGCATTTCAGCCTTCTTTTCTTCACTTTCCTCAAAATTTTGGCTTATATATCCTTTCGTTACTCATAAACCTATAGGTATTCAATATTCTCAAGTTTATCTCAAATGAGAGAGCCTTGCCTCTTATTTATACTCTCTAAGTAGCTTCCTTAAAAACATCTTCTAGGTCACTTGGCCCCACTTTCCTTATTTTAGGGTTAACCCACTTCTAATTTC
>JZKD02S2127178.1:224486-242177 GCA_000966675.3 Picea glauca
AACCACTTTGACTACTTTGACCTTTTGGGGCTTCTAGATGACATATGAGGGTCCTCCAACTTCGTAAGGCCATAACTCTCAAACCATGAGGCGTTATGTGACGTTCCACATACCACCAAAAATGGCATGAAATTTACTATCCATATAGAATAGTATTATCTGAAAATATATCATAACTCATACCGTTACCCATCAAACAAACTTGGTTCCATTACCCAAACCTGGGGTCTCCAACTTCGCATGGCCATAACTCTCTAACCGTGATGAGTTATGTGACATTACACATACCATTGGAAATGGAATGAAAAGAACTATCCATATAGAATAGTTTCCCTGACAAATTCACTATCCTTCATCTCATTATTCCACAATTAAGCATGGGTTATCTTACTCTGTTACGCGTCTTCCCGTGAGGGATTTCACCATAAGGGGACCACTTTGGAGTTCATCCATATTTACTTCTTATCAACCATGAAAAACCAATAATGAGTCATATTTACATCAAACAATATTGGGTCCATTACCCAAACCTTTGTGCTATGGGCCTTTCTTAAAGGGTTGACATCAATGACAACCAACCTTAATCAACAGTTCAACATAGCCTATCACCTCAAACTGATGAATAGACAGAAAGAGTAAACCAAATAGTAGAGGACATGCTAAGGATGCACGTAATGCATCAGCCTAAGAGGTTGTAAGACTACCTACCATTGGTAGAGTTTGCCTACAACAACGGTTATTAGGAATCCTTGAAGATGAGCTCCTTTGAAGCCCTCTATGGTAGAAAGTGCAAGATCACAATTAGCTGGAGTAATCCAGTGGACAAAATTACAATCGGACCCGACATGATAAGATAAATGGAACAACAATTAGTGCAAATAAGGAAAAATCTGAAAATTGCTCAGGACCGACAGAAACGTTACGCCGACAGAAAGAGAACTCCCCGAGAGTTCAAAGTCAGAGACCATGTCTATCTCAGAGTTAGACCCCAAAAGAGTTCACTGAGAATGGGAGCCCGTGCCAAGTTGGCACCTTGGTATTTTGGACCTTTTGAAGTCCTAGATAGAGTGGGACCTATAGCCTATAGAATAGCACTTACTCACAGAATAAAGGCACATAATGTTTTTCATGTTTCATTATTAAATAAATATGTACATGATGCTAACCATATAATTGATTGGTCTATGATCCAGGTGGAATCGGAGGGACAATTCCTACCAGAACCCCAATTCATACTAGACAGGAAGGAAACCTCACTCAGGAACTGAAGCATTGCACAGGTGAAGGTGAAATGGAAACATTTTGGCCCAGATGAGGCTATGTGGGAAATGTAAGATGCCATGAAACATGCATATCTGATTTTGTTTACTTCAGTACATACCTATCGTGTTACTAGATAGAACATCGAGGATGATGATTCTTTTAAGGGGGAGGGAATTGTAACATCTTGTTTCCCCTAGTCTGTAAATATAAATTTATTGGCTAGGAACTATGGCAAACTCAAAGCGTGAATGTTTGATTTGGGTGGACCTTTGTATAAAGTTCGATGAATGTAAATCTTGTTATTTTAATAGATAATGGAAACGTGTTGCATGAATGTTGATAAGCGAACGTGCTAATAAATACCATGATTGTTAATGGAAAGGTGGTGGAGGGGACCCAGAATGGTTGTGTTAACTTCCACTGAACCAACACCATGCTGGAATTAATTGCTCATATCAAAACAAACCTCTGACCCAGGAATGAATTACAGTCAAACTAGTAGGTGGGAAGGCCTCCTCAAGATTTAATGAGGGGATGGGGAATACTGCCCATCTGTAAGGCTTCCGGACCTGACCACAAACTGGAGATTCAAACCACACACAATCTTGTTGAGCAAGGAGAGAAAAGAAGCAAGGCGTGGGTAGAGGGGACCTGCGAAAAAAGGTAGAGACGAGAGCAGAAACTCTCAGGTCTGAGGAAGGATTGAAAGAGAAAAATTGAGTTATGATCATAGGGAATGGAGACTAAGTCAGGAGAGGGAGAAAAACCTTTGACCTCGTATATTCCTGTATAGGGAGAATAAAATTAACCTTTGTCTCTAACTTTCATTGAGCTGGAAGTAAGAGATTGAATATAAAAGCATCGTGGCCTAAGATCGGGGGTGGTCGGTGATAAATCCCTTGGGAGTGACTAAACCTATTTTTGGGTGGAAATGAGCACCTCTCTCAGAAGTTGCATCATGCCTTATGGTTCTCATAAGTGTTTCTTTCATTGTTTGTTCTTCAATTGGAAATAATGAGTGGATGCTTATATTTATACGTCTGTAAATGGTCTCTGTATTGAATGGTTTAGTTAAAAGTATGCATTTGTCCCTTGAGGAATTTTATATCTATTGATTTTCCTTATGCTCTAGTTTAATTCCTCAAGAATACTTTCCCCATAGAAATTCATCACCGTCTTAGAGTCTAGTGAGTAACCCCCTCTGTTTTCAGAGGTTGAACCCCGCAAACACTGCAAGAACAAAGTCTAATAATCTCAGGAGAGGTAGTGCAGGTATGCCCAAAGTCTCTGCAAGGTGGGTATAAACCGAAACCATCTTAATTTCTAGAGTTAAGGAATGAACGTAAGGAGTGCATGGAGGAATGCTTCCAAGCATTACGTTCAAGAAAAAGAGTGCAAGACTCTTAAGTCCTTCAGAGCCAACAAAACTCGGCAAGGATAGTAAGGTTCAAGTATCAGAAGGGAATATCCTTTCATTTTATGAATGGATGAGGTCTGTTTGGGAGGATCCAGGTTCAGTAGAAACCGTTAGATTTGAGGAAGGGGCACATTCATTAACTCCTTGATTCCTTCAGTCTTCATAAGACCGCACATCGAGAGACTCGCACGTTGGCACGACTAGACTCCTAAAAACCAAATTCGTGACGTGATATCGACTGTAGATATAAGGATCTTTCGGGACCCTTCTTGACCGTTAGATATGAATGTGAGGACCAACAACCATTGGATCCAGGAAAGGTTCATGAGGGTTAAACCCTTCGAAAGTATACAGGAGAATGGACCTTGCCAAGTCCTGATGTTTTTGAAATCATTAGGACCATCCATCATCAGGGTAGACAGATGGCAAGATATCTGAGATTTCAAGGATTTGAACTTCGAAAGAATTTCAAGGGAAAGAGTGGAGTTGATCCTAGTCATTGGTGCTGGGAAGGGACACATGGTGAGAGTTGGAATTTTTCTGACTCACAGGGAAAGAAGGTCAAAGATCCTAACTGTTCGAACTTGCGATGTGCGAAATCACGATTTGATCGTGGTTTTCCATCAAGGAGGACACATGGTGAGATCTCAGCATTTCGCTGGCTCACAGAGTATAAAGTTCAAGGGGAAAATTCGTGAGAACTCGTGAAGTGATGATTCGTTAAATGATCACAACCATTGATCGAAGGAGGAAGTTGAATCACAGATCTAACCTTGTCCAAATTTCGTGACTTGGGAAATCAGAGGCAAGAGTTCTGTGAACTCACGATACACGAAGTCGTGATTTGATCTGAGCCATCAGATCAAGGAGAGATCTGGACTGTTGATTTTCCAGGGAGATGAGACACAAAGTCATGAAACATGAAATCACGATGTGCTTAAAATACTGGCCCACAATCACAATGAAGGGTCACATTAGTGAAGGAGAACCGAGGGATTAGCACACGCTAGGCTCCTGTCAAGATTTCGGGAGTCAGGAGAGTCAGAGTGACTCACATGTAGAAGTCATGAACTATGAAATCGTGACACGCCCTTTGAATAGGTGACTGGTCATAGGCTTGGTCACATTAAAGAAATGTCTTAGCTGGGAGAGCTAACCTAAGTATGCTAAGGTTTTCAAAGGCGTTAAGGAGAGGGTTGCAAGTATGCTTAGTCCATCACCAGGTAGTCAGAAGGTCCTATGATTTTTTTCTGAATGAGACTATCAAGGTCTTAGAGGGTTGTTTGGCTCCAAGAGTCAGGGATCCTTGACTAAAAGGCCGAGATGGTTCCTGACTGTCTCAATTAGAATCCATAGAGAGAGAGAATTTGTTTGTGTGAGGAGGAATGAAAAATTTTCCCCATCTTGGGTGTGTTACAGAATGACTTAGTCAATGCGATTCCATCCGTTATGGCATGGTACCAATGGTATAATGGCGATATTTTCAGACATAAATGCATTTATAGCCATTTCGGAGCATCGGTCTAACAGTCTGGATGCCTCCAATGGTCATATTTCTTCGCCATGGTGAAGTGCCATTCTGCGTTGTTCTGATATCCCGATGAGGTTCAAGTTATGTAAACATTCTTTTCTGCGAAGTCCCCTCTAGAAATTCCTGTAATTTTTCTAACTTATGTTTCTTCTTGCTGAGCTTTCTGGCCCTCTTTCCTGTGATTTGAGTTACTAGGTTCCTCTTTCCATTCTTATTCTTATCTTCTCTTAACATAGTAAATTCACACTGGTGATATTCTTTCATAGGGTTCGAGGGTAATACTTCTTCTCATTCTGGAGTATGTGTTCTACTTTCTTGTATGGATAGGTTCTTCAAGTCTTCCTGCATTTTTTCAACTTTGATAGGTAGGTTTCTGGCCCTCAGTTGCTTTGACTTGTCCTCCTATTCTTATATTAAGCATTCTATTCTTCTAGCCACGAAATCCCTTAATTCTTGATTTTTCTGTTCTAGAGCTTCCTCTTCTTCTTTCCTTTGGATCTGATCTTTCTCAATCCAATTCTTTCCTAGCAAGAGTGCAAAGGGGTTTCTTCTCTCAAAAAACCTAATGACCTCAAATTCTTCTTCTGTGGATGCTTCATGAGCAATCATGAGCAATCATAGGTACATGGGCAAGTCTTCCACATAGGGTTATCATCTTTCCTTTAAACAATCCTATTCCTCCTAATGAAGGAACCATAGCATGATTTCCTAAGATTTCCCAAGTACTTTCTGTCATGATATTCACCTATGTTTCTACATCCAATACACAGTCTATGTCAAAGTATCCTATTCTTGTTTCTATGCACTTTTTCTCTTTTAAGATCTTTGATAAACTAGTGTCTCTGTGATCATTTCGTGTTTCTTTCATCTGTAATTAATATAGCGTCTGATTCTTTCTGGTTTTTCAACATATTCTTAGCCTCTTGGCCTTCCTCAAGGTTTTCTTGTCTCATGTTCATATTTTAAAATTTAGCAATCATTCTAGGGAAATCCAAAACTTCATGATCCACAAATTTACAACAAATAAAAACAGGGTTTCTACCAGGGCATTCCTTAGCAAGATGTCCTGGTCTTCTGCAACTATAACAAAGAGTCAATCCTCTCTTTCTCTTGAATGATCCCCAACCTTTCTTGTACTGTGCACTGGTATCACAGTGATGTACCTGCAAAAACTTATTTCTAGGATCCTGCATCCATTTGTTAGTCCAACAATTCTTTCTATGCATAGGAATAACATATCTCTCATTATTTCTATCATATCTATTCATATCATATCTTCTTTCTTCGAGACATGCCCTAGTTTTTAGACTAGGACCAAATATATCAAACATATCTAGATCCATTATTTTGAAACAAAAATATCCACTTATCTTACCTCTTATCAAAGAACAAAGATTTAAGATCTTACCTCTTTTCTTCAGATCATACTTCTCTTCTTAACAAAGAGCTTCACAAGTCGAGTAGAATACTGCGCACTAGGGAAATAGATCTATGCACATAGCTTTCTCTTTTCTTCATTTACCATCAATCACAGTTTCAGGTCTCGACAATAGAATCATTTTTTGGCACAGGGGCAGACCCAAGGTTCAATGCTTCAACAACGCACCAACAAAACCCTAACTACCGGCCCTTTCGGCAACATCTGCGAAGCAGATTAATTCTCACCCAAGGTAGAGGTAGGGGTGGTTGTAGGACTCAAGTGTCTACAACCTAGCTGGGACACAGATCTATGATCATAGTACTTAATACAACACTTAGCAGTTAATCATTCATTAGTATTTAACCTTTTATTCACATCGCAGGTAAAACCCTAATTACAGAGCAACAGAGTATTCAACAAGATCTAATACATCCAAGCACTTAGCACATAGAATTAGATCAGATATAGCATTCATTTACATCAATAAGAACTAAGATATTATATCAGATGCATCTAACATACATAAAGATAAAAACACTAAGAGTAAATCACATCAATCAAACAAAGCAACCATAACACAGGATATACGTGGTTCACCCAGCATGGGGCTACGTCCACCAACTCTTCTTCTTCATTATTATCTTCTTCAAGCTTCTTACATGCACAGAGCCACAGGGTTAAATCCACATAGGGCATGATATCTACGTGCACCTCGCCAGATCCTCCTTCCCCCAATATATCTAGGCACACAGCCTTCTTACATTCACTTGCACTTTTCTCTGCAGGTCCCCAATTGTAACACACCCACTACGAGAACCAAAAAATTTCGGCTTTTTCTTCTTTTCTCTGAGGAAGAGAATTCCCTGAATTCCTACAGGACCTGATACAACCCTACCATCCCTTATCCATACCCATATGATCATCGAATATGACCACAAGCCTTACCGGAGAGGTGCTCCTGGCTTTCGGTATTCGGGAAATCGTGAAGCATGTATTCTCGGTTCCCTGGCTTTCGAGGTGTCGAAACAACGAAAACCCTATATCCACCAAACTCATTTCAGAGTTTCATCCATCAAAATTTTGGGTCTAGAGAACATGAGGAATACTGACCTTTGGATATCCCGGGTACCGAAACGTCGAAACACCAAAACCATGTGTGCTATTCCATTTTGGGATTTTGCTTATTGGGATTTTGGGCTATGCGAAGACAGGACGTCTCGCATCTGGGTTTCCCGTGTGTCGAAACTCTGAAACATCAAAAATCTAGACAAGCTATGCCATTTTGGGGTTTCGCAAGTCGAGAATTCAGGATTGGCAAGTACGAGAGACTTGCCTCTAGATATCCCAAGCGCTGAAACACCGAAACAATAAATTCTAGTCACACTATACCTTTCTGAGGTTTCATACTTTGGGGTTTCACAACTGGAAAGTACAAGGGATCTCACCCTTAGGTATCCCAGGTGTCGAAACACCAAAACACCATAACTCATCCATGCTATTATCATTTCGGGGTCTCATCCATCTGGATTTCACAATATGCGACAACATGAGGTCTCGCACCTGGGTTTCCTGGGAGCTGAAACTCCGAAACATTAATTCTAAAAGTGCTCAACTATTTCAGAGTTTCAGCCATCGAGATTTCGTGGGTCGGGGATTTGGGACTGGCGAGTACAAGGAACTCACCTTTAGGTATCCCAGGTACAGAAACACTAAAATATCATAACTTCTCCATACTATATCATTTCATGATTTCGCAAGTCAGGGTTTCGGGACTTGCGAGTACAAGGGATCTTTCCCCTGAGTATTCTGGGTACCGAAATGCCGAAAAGTCACACTCTATCATTTTGGGATTCCACAAGTCGGGGTTTCGGGAATTGCGAGTACAAGGGAACTCACCCTTGGGTATTCCGGGTACCGAAATGCCGAAATATCACACTCTATCATTTTGGGATTCCGCAAGTCAGGGTTTTGGGACTTGCGAGTACAAGAGAACTTGCACTTATGTACCCCAGGTGCCAAAACTCCAAACTATTGAAGTCTAAGAGTACCATTCTCTCTTGTGTAGGGTTTCAAAACTACACCATAAAATCCTCCTTCAGGTCCTTGGGTAAATTTCAACATGTTTGGAGACCCGACTGAAAGGTCTTCTTAAAATATCTGAGCTATTAGCTTCTATGACTGGTAGTGAGGAAGGTCAAGGTTTTACTGCGATGGCAGTCCTTTCTAGGTACTTACCCCAGCTCTATAGAGTGAGGGAAATTTTTCGAAAGGGTGTCCCTGCGGGGGGGAATCTATCCAGAGCATTACATGAGGTAAACAAGGGGACAATTTCCCGAGAGCAGACCTGAAAACTGCACTTCTTCAATAAATGTATATATATGTATAAGATATATGTGGTCATTCCTCTATAAGCATGCAACCACCTTTTCTGATCGAAAAAATATACAAACATTTCTACACAGAAACCATTTATAAGTATTCAAACCATGAGCATACATTCCAAGCTATTCAATGCAAGACACAAGATATAAACACTTATCAGAAACCAACAGGTGATGCAACTGCTGATAAGGGTGCTTGTTTCCACCCAAACATAGGCTCAGCGACTCCCAACAGATTTACCACTAGCCACCCTCGAGCTAGACCACGATGCTTTGAGATTGAGTCTTTGTTCGTCAGAAGTTGAGAACAAAGGTTACTCTCCTTCTTCCCTGTTCATCAATCACTCTAAATATTTTTCCAGAGTCCTTCTGATTTTTCCCTCTTGCGATCTCTGTCGCATCTCTAAACCCACCATCAATGATTTCCAAAAGTTGGAAGAGAATTTCGTGTCTCTGTCAGACACATTCTCTTTCGGCATACCATGTAGTCGGAATATCTCTTTCATGAATGCCTGGGCGATGTCTATTTCCTTGCAAGTTGACTTGATGGGGATGAAATGAACACACTTGCTCAATTTATCCACCACTACCATAATGGCGTCATTTTGTTTGGTCGAGGTTGGTAACCCAGTGATGAAATGCATGGAGATGGTTTCCCATCTCCATTCTGGGATTGTTAAAGGTTGCAATAGTCCTATTGGGTGTCAGTGTTCTGATTTAACCTATTGGCACTCTATGAATTTGGATAAGTACTCAGCTATGTATTTCTTCAACCCAGGCCAATAGAATTGTTTCTTAGTGGCTGTGATCATTTTTTGGCATCCTGGATGACCAGTATAGGGTCTTTTATGCAATTCATCCATTATGAACCTCTTCAAGTTGTCACAATCTGGGATATACAATCTATTTTTGTAAGTGAGCAGACCTCCTTCCATCCTCTGGTAGCCTTCATACTTTATCCCTCTAGGATCCTATTCTAGGTATGAGGTCATGGTCTGGAAGAATGTGTCTGTCTCTTGTGCATTTCTGTCTCTTTCCTTGACATCCGTCTCGCAGGTAATTACTGTCAGGCTGCTATATTAAAGATTTTAATGACCTGAAAACACTGAATTGTCAAACCAGGGTAAGTGAACTTAGAGCTTCTACACTGTATGTGTGGGTAAGATTCTGATTCCTATCTAAAGACTATTCTTAGAAGAAAACACAAACTCACTCTGAGAAACTGAATCCTAATGACTGCCTTGAAACTTATCATTTCCTGTTTAATTCATCAAAAGAGAACAGTTTTGTGCTTAAGTGCAGGTACTTCTATTTCTATTCTAATGTGATTTCACAAGACTATCTACCACTATCTCTGATCATATAATCATCACAATTTCTATCTAAGACATAGCAGAAAGATTATTTCCTAAAATCCTTTTAATCTAAACATCGAAAATAAATCTAAATCTGTCCACAGGAAAATAAAGAAAATATCCTACTTACCCTACTAGTACTGGAAGATTCCTCTAATTCTATTGCAACCTAACTATCCTAACCAAAGCAGAGTAACCTAACTATCCTAACCAAAGCAAAGTAAATTCAAACTCGCATTCTCTTTAATCTACGTACAGATTGAAAACTGGAAACAAAGTAAATCTAGTTCATGCTTTAAATTCTATAGGAATCAACCATACTTTCAACACTCATCAACGTGGAATATATCAATATGATGGAAATGATACAGTTGGGAGAATGATTTAATAAATAACTTGAACAAGTTAATTCCCAAACTCAGATAATCTAACATGCATGTAAATTCTAAACTACTGAAATAAACTAACTCTAATACAGAGAAAGGTAGCGACTTGGACCTGTTGGCGAGCCCAACCAAGAGGTACAATCGTCATGAAGAAAACCAAAGCTACTCAACTATCATCCCATGCAAACACTATTCATTCTTCACGCTTCATTTACTCAGAAAATAACTCAATTCATATAACAGTGAAGTAACATAACGCATAAGCATATTGTATTAGCAGAAATGTATATCATAGCATTACATAAACAACGTTTTTTAGGAGCGATCCTCTATTTTTATAGATCCTCCTCAACAATAGTTTAAAACAAAAATACATTAATTCAAACGGATCCCAAATCCGGAAATAACTCAAAATCAGTTAAAAACGGTCTTCACATCTTCATGACACGCAGTGTCATGAAGTGTGAGTCATGAACAACTCAGTTCTATAATCTCGCCTTGAATAATCATATGAGTGATGACTCAATCTATCATGTAAATCACACTGTCTACCACTCTGGCCATAACGCGCGGATCTTTAGCAGCTTCGTTGGTATCTCCACAGGGTGCAAGCTGGTACCTGGTACTGGCAAATCCTGTTTCAAATAGAAATAATACCTAACTCAAGCCACATTAGTTTCAATATTAATTTAAAGTATCAAAACACATAAAAATAACTTGAAATGTAAGAATACCTTGAGTAGCCCCATTTAGTGGTAAAGAGATGTCAAATGTGTCATAACAAGGCTAGAAGGGAATGGTACTAGGTATGGAAATGGAGGTCTTTTTGATATGATGTAGGAAAAACATAGTCAAAACTGGAGACCAACATGCCCCCAAACTGAAGTCTTTGCCTG
Source organism: Picea glauca (assembly GCA_000966675.3). NCBI lineage: Eukaryota > Viridiplantae > Streptophyta > Pinopsida > Pinales > Pinaceae > Picea > Picea glauca. The sequence goes on from JZKD02S2127178.1 coordinate 235,136, forward strand.
TCCTCATGCAACAAAAAAGTCAAAGAATGATAGCAATTAGAGCGTTGCAGTAGCTGCAACCAACATTTGTAACCTCTCATGTTTCTTCATATTTCTGATTTCTTTCTTGAGGACTCGGTTGATTATAATATGCTTTCTAGCAGTCTTTTGTAGTTTTCTGTTCCTTTGGAAAAGACCCTTATTCTTTTTTTTTAATCTTTCAATTTTGGACAAGAGATGAGTTACCCTGACTTTCATGAGTTCATTCTCTGTTTTGATATGTCGATCCAACACAATGTACTCATGTAGCTTCTCTTTCGACCTGTTATTCCTGCTTTCTAATCTAGCTACTATTGGTCTCAAGGATTTACTGGACAAAATTTCACAGTAGGTTTCAAATGTTTTATCTTTTACTGGTTGTGTTTGAGGACTGGATGCATAAGTAAACTCATCTGGACTTTGAGCAGGGGAGTCAACTGGATCAGGATTATGATCTGGGCTGAGTTCAGGAGTGAACTCATCTAGACTTCGTTTATAGGTGTCAACTGGATCGGGATTGTCAACTGGGCTAGGTTCAGGAGTGAACTCTCTATGTATCCAAGCAGGGGTATCTGTTGGTACTCAAATTGGCTCATTCTGCTCAATTCTTTTGGGCACAGTAGCCTGCCGATCCACTTTACAGGCTTTTCGAATTAATTGAGAAAGAGTCCAAGTCATTTCAGAGGGCTCTGGAGCCTCCTCATGATCATCCACACTTTCTAACCTCTCCTGTGGTGGGTAACTGGGCACAGAGTTGTCCATACCTGACAATGTGCTTTTACATTTTCATTTTGGATTCCTCCTAGGCTTGTCAGTCAACTCTTCCAGATCTTCCACATTAATAATGTTCATAGCAGCTGGGGAAGATATCAGAATTCCAACATTTTTCTCTGTAGGAGTAGTGTTCTTCATAGTTTCATAATTGGTTTCCACTCCATCAGACCCGTGGGCATCAAATGAATGTTATGAATCAGGGTTTCCAGCACTGGCTTCAGTTGTGCTATTTGGTATGTTCTTAGGGTCATCACAGATTTTGGTCGGGGTTTTAACCCTCTTTTTCCTAGAGTTCAACTTCTTCTGTGGAGAAGCAGGCTTAACACTTCTATCTTTAGACTTGTCAGAGGCTAGGGTTTTTACCACGAACATATCCCAAGTTTCTTATTTCTTGGACAATGCAGACTTAATCAATATCTTAACAAGACCAAAATGAAATAGACTTCCTCGAAAATATTTGTCCTTTCGAACCTGTTCTGCCATTTTCTTTAAGCTTTTCAACAGAAAGAAGGGTATGTTCAGCAGATGATTACCTTTGAAATGTAGTAGGAGTCGGGAATGGTAGGTAAATATGATTGTATACCTTCCTTCACAAGTGAGATAATGTTGGAGGATGGCTAGAAATTGAGCCCATTGTGGTTCTAACCATGACCGCGATGTCCCTTATGACCACTGTATTTTCCGGTACTGTGGTTTTAGAAGCTTCATGCAAAGATTCTTGTCAACAGGCTGACCCTTTGTCCATCTCTAACCAATGGTGGGCAGTTGAATTGCTTCTGAAATGAATTTCTCTGTGACTTCGAACTCAAGCTCGCCCACTTTAGCGAACCCACCCTGAAAATGCAGAGCGAACTGAAGCGTAATTGAATCATTATATCCATCGAATTTCCTGAGAAACGGATCCCATCCTACCTTCTGAAAAATGTCTCTGGTGGCCTCATACTCTGGAAGGGCCTCTAAGTCCGCATATGTCTCCGGTTCATGACGATTTTCCACCATGATTTTATTTGATAGCACAGGGAAGGTCTATAGGTGAGCAGCGAAATTTAGATGAGGGCGACGAGTGAAGAGAGTGTGATGAAGCAAGTAGTCGGGAGAAAAATCATAGGAGAACATTTGAATTGTCGTGGGGATCGATAGGGTGTAGGAAAAGGATGATAGTCGTACATGAGTGCAGAGTGTTATCAATACGAGTCATGTCGAACTCAGCTCAGGTAAGGTTGTGCATTTTCATGATATGAAATGTCGAGGTGGGTTGGTTCATTAGGTACAGGTCATGGGTATGATGAAACATTATGGAGTAAACAAGGCATACTCAGTTCAAACTATTAATATGTTAATTAATACAGTAAATCAACATGAACTAAGCATACCTGAGTTAAATTACCTATCCCCTTTATTATTCAATTCTTGTTGTAGAGTTTTTTTCCTTTGAAGTCGAGTCTGGATCTGGAGGCGCGAAAATTGTAATTTCTCTTGTATTTCTGATGACCACTGTAGTTGATGGATTCTATGCTGGTATTGACTGGTACTGATGAAACAATCAGGAATCTGTAGAGAAATTTGAACCAATAATATCCTGCTGAAAAAACTTCCTGTTTATAACAGCAAATTATCTGATGATAATCCCTGAACCTGGCTTTTGTTCTGTCCTGAAAAAAAATCAACTGAAATCATGTCTTCAATAGCTTCAAAGCTTTACCCATGGTACAATTCTGATTTGTGTGAATGAATGTTCTGGAGTCGAACACAAATAGAAATCATCGGATTACTGGCCATTAATGAATGTCGTTAACCGATGCGAGATGACCCACCAATGATGTCAATGGCCCTCAAGGTACCTACAACACATCCTAACAGGTACGAATAGAGGTCTCGGTGTCGAGTCACCTGTAGGATCTATCAACCAAGAGACATTGGTGTATTCCCAGGGTTGTTAGCAAGGACATCTGCCATTGAGGCATGCAAAGTCCAGGGTACTAAATAATCTCTAATCTCTGCTCCAGATAAGGTGTTGATGTCGATGGAGTGAGATTTGTTGGAAGGTGGACCTTAACGTATTCCACATCATCCAACACGAGTGCAGATAGAAATCTTGCAGACATTTTTTTTTTTTTTTTGGAACAATAATCACTTACTTGTGGATTTTATGAGCCCAAGTTAGTACATGCTCATTGCTTCCTCATATTTGGAGAGTCTGAGGAAATGATAAAAGAAGACTCTAAGGGGGTTTCTTTCCCATAATAATTCACCAGGTCTGGTAAAGAATAATCCTTCCTGATAAATGCCCCTTTCATACTTTAATGAGTCGTCAAAGGGAGAAAACAAGCTCAAATTTATTCATTTCAAAAACAAGTCAGTTCTATTGATAAGAAAATCTCATGAAATAAAATAATCTTACCTTCTTACCTGTTGCGAGAGAGTAATAAAGTTCAGTTCTGTATTTTCTTTGAAAAACCTGTAAAACTGAAAACAAAACATCAACATATCCAGAAAGAAGAAAATAAATGTTTTTTTTTTATATATTATTTGATTTTTTTTTTATTTTCTGCTAAAAAATTATTATTTACAGAATTTTAAAACAGTATGAATGATCAAAGATCAGCAGGAGGAGGAGAATCCTCTCCCACTATCTTTAGTTCTGTTTGCTTGGCCACTTCCTGTAAGAAATCATCTTTTGACAAGGGTTTGTTGTATACTTTCAATCGATGTCCATTTACTACAAAGGAATCCTGAGAATCATCTATGGTTTTAATCCTGACATAACCATTATCAAAAACAGTTTCTACTTCATAAGGTCCCAACCATCTTGTTGTAAGTTTCCCTTTGAAAGTTTTGTATTTGGAATCGAAAAGTAATGCCCAATCTCCTGGTTGAAAATTCTTTTTCTTGATGTATTTGTCATGCCATTTGCTACGTTGATTTTGTACAAGGATAGTCCTTTGAAGAGCATACTGCCTCATTTCTCCCAATTCGTTAAGTTGCATGACTCTTTGTTTCTGTGCTTCACTCAAATTCAACTCCAATTCTGCTGCTAGGCGGAATGTATGAATCTAAAATTCTATGGGAAGGAGAATTTGCTTACCAAATACCAATTCGTAAGGAGTATGACCAATGGTATTTCTCCATGTAGTCCTGTATGCCCATAGAGCCTCTGGAAGTCTATCTGCCCAATCTTTATGATGTAAGTGTATGCTCTTGGTCAGAATAGCTTCTAGAACTTTATTTGTAGATTCCACTTGCCCAATGGCTTGTGGATGGTATGGAGAGGACTTACAGTGTTTGATCCCATATTTTTCCGTGAGTTATTTCATCAATTTGGAAGTAAATTGGGCACCTTGGCCTGTGGCAATCTCTCATGGCACACCAAAGTGGGTAAAGATATATTCATACATAAACTCAACCACTAATTTCTCAGTTGCTTGATATAGGGATTTCGCCTCAACCCACTTGGTCACAAAATTTGTGCACACCAAGATGTACTTCTTATTTCTTGACATTGGAGCAATTGGCCCTACAAAATCAAGTGCCCATTTATCGAATGGTTCAATCACAACCTGTGGTCGTAAGGGAATCTCGTATGCTGCAGTGGGCCTTCCCATCCTTTGAAAACTATCACATCTTCTCACATATTTCGTTGCATCCTTAAATAGTGTCGGCCAATAGTATCCTGATTGCAAAACTTTATATGTTGTTCTCTTGTCAGAGAAATGTCCTCCACATGGCCCATCATGACAATCCTGAAAGATATCAGGAATTTCATCTTCTCGGACACATCTCCTAATAATCATATCAGGACTTGTATAGAAGAGATCACTTCCCACCCAAGAATAGTAAGCACTTTGTTGGATAATTCTTTTTATTTGAGGTGGTGATAAGTGAGATGGTAGTCTTCCTGTAGCTAAGTAATTTGTTGTATCTGCAAACCAAGGGGTCTTAACAGCTACTGCAAAAAAAATTTCATCAGGGAAGTTATCATTCACTAGGATATCAATACTATCTTGGGGAATACGAGAAACAAAATCTGCAACTACATTCTCTTTCCTTGGTCGATCAACTATGGTGATGTTAAATTCTTGAAGCAACAAAAGACATCGTGTGATTCTACCAGTAGTAACTGGTTTGTTCGTCAAGATTCTGATAGCAGAGTGGTCAGTGTGTACAAAAACCTCGTATCCAGTAATGTAGTGACGAAATTTGTTGATGGAATGAACTACTGCTAAAAATTCGTTCTATGTTACTGTGTAGTTCAATTCAGGTGGGGTAAGGTTTTTGCTGGTAAAATAGATTGCATAATTCTGTTGATTTTCTTTTTGCCCAAGCACTCCTCCTAAAGAAGTGTCTGAGGCATCGGTTGAAATATGGAAAGGAAAGGACCAATTTGGTCCTCTGAGAATAGGTGCCATAGACAATTTTTCTTTTAAATACTCAAAAGCACTCTGACAATTATCATCCCAACAGAATTATGCATCTTTTGATAATAGTTTGAACATGGGGCTGGCTATTTTTGTGAAGTTTTCAATAAATCGACGATAATAACCAGCATGCCCCAAAAAGGTTCTCACATCTTTCTGGGTTTTTGGAGAGGAAATATTAACGATCACCTCAATTTTGGCTGGGTCAACTTTAATTCCTTCAGCAGACAGATGATGACCCAACACAATTCCCTCAGTTAATAGCATTTTGCATTTTTCGTGACTGAGGGATAGATTTGATTCCTGGAAGTGAATCAATACTTTCTCCAGGTTACTTAAGGCTTCTTCGAAGGTGTTACCATAGACAGTAAAATCGTCCATGTAAACCTCCACACATTCATGAATTAAGTCGGAAAAGACACCAAGGACAACTCTCTAAAATGTCATAGGAGCATTACATAATCCAAAAGGCATCACTTTATAAGCATAAGTTCCCCAGGGACATGTCAATGTTGTCTTGTCCTGGTCTTCAGGAGCAATCTGAATTTGGTTATATCCACTATATCCATCGAGGAAAGAAAAATATATTTTTCCAGCCAAGGTATCCAAAACCTGATCTATGAAGGGTAAAGGAAAATAGTCTTTCAAGGTTGCCTTGTTCATCTCCCTAAAGTCTACACAGATCCTCAATTTCCCTGTCATTTTCTTGGGTACCACAATAAGAGGTGAAACCCATTTGCTGTCAGAAATTGGATAGATGAATCCAACATTTAATAATTTCTGTAATTCTTATTTTACAAAGTCTTTTAGGATTGGATTCATGCGCCTTTGTGGCTGTCTTACTAAGGTTATCCCTAGTTGGATATAGATGTGGTGAATGTAGGTGTCAGGGTGTAATCCCCTCATATCAGTATATTCCCAAGAAAAAACCCCCGACTGTTCTTTCAAAAGTTTTGTTAATTGTTCCTGTTGGTTGAGGCTCAATTCAGAGTTGATGTATAGACATCTACCTGGGCTAAGTTCTACTGGAACGGTATGTGGCCTTGAGTGTTCAGAAATGGTGAAAACCATGGATGGTGAAAATGAGGAAAATAACTCACTTCGTTCTTGAAATTCCTCCCTGAAAATCTGATCATATTGAAGATAGGTTTGTGGGAACTCAACATTTTCTGTCACAGAAAGAAATTGATTTTAAATGTCATCCTCTGTAGTTTCTTGCAGTGCATGGAACTCATCAACATAGAATAAATATTCTGCATCATCATTCTCATAATAGGGACACTTCAACCACCATAAATCTTCTTTAACTGGCCGGGCAGGTGGAAACAAAGTAAGTTTCTGTGAAGAAATACCATTTGAGATAAACATATCCCCACCACGACATCCTATGAAAGCGTTGGCTGTGGCCAACCAAGGTCTCCCTAAAATTATTGGATGGCCTTTTTTGGCATCCTTTGAATGAATAATCATGAAGTCATCAGGATATTCCCATGAAGCTAAAGTCACAAGGATGTCATCAAGAACTCCAGTAAGTTTTATAGTGGTTCTGTCAGCAAGTTCAAGGACTATAGGAGTAGGGCGAAGGAATTGATTTAGTTGTAACAGTTCCACTGTGTTGATGGTCATTATATTAATGGCTGCACCTAGATCAAATAAAGTATTACCAATAGAAACATTGTTGATAGTCATTGTAACTATTGGGTTCCCTGGGTTGGCATATTTTACCATCTTAGGTGTTTCAGAAATACAATTTGATGACTATCCTACTAGGTGTATTGTGGGTGGATCTTTCTGTTTCCGACCTGGTTTCTTAATGCAGAGTTCTTTGATGGTTT
>JZKD02S2127178.1:256346-266880 GCA_000966675.3 Picea glauca
TCCACAATACTGAGGTGCCAACTTGGAACAAGCTCCCATTTTCAGTGAACTCTTTCTGGGCCTAACTCTAAGATATACATGGTCTCCCGTCTTGAACTCTCTTGGAGTTCTCTTTTGGTCGACGTAATTTTTCTGTCGGTTTTGAATGACCTTCAGGTTTTGTTTTATTTGAGTCACTTGTTGTTCAATTTCTTTCAAAATGTCGGGTCCAAAAGAAATTTTGTTTATGGGATTACTCCAACTTATAGGGGTGTTGACAAGCCTACCATAGAGGACTTCGAAGGGACTCATCTTTAGGGATGCTTGGTATCCACTGTTGTAGGTGAATTCTACTAGTGGCAGGTAGTCTTCCCACTTATTGGGTTGATGCACATGCATTCTTAGCATGTCTTCTAGTATTTGGTTCACTCTTTCTATCTGTACATCGCTTTCAGGGTGATAGGTGGTGCTAAACAACAACTTTGTCTCTAAACCTAACATCAGTGATTTCCAAAAGTTGGAAGAGAATTTCATGTCTCTGTCAGACACATTCTCTTTTGGCATACCATGCAGTTGGAATATATCTTTCATGAATGTATGGGTGATGTCTATTTCCTTGCAAGTCGACTTGATGGGGTTGAAATGAGAATACTTGCTCAATTTATCCACCACTACCATAATGGCGTCATTTTTTTGGTCGAGGTCGGTAACCTAGTGATGAAATCCATGGATATGGTTTCCCATTTCCATTCTGGGATTGGTAAAGGTTGCAATAGTCGTGTTGGGCGTCGGTGTTCTGCTTTAACCTATTTCCACTCTATGCATTTGGATAAGTACTCGACTATGTCTTTCTTCAACCCAGGCTAGTAGAATTGTTTCTTAGTGGCTGTGATCATTTTATAGCATACTGGATGACCAGTATAGCGTCTCTTATGCAGTTCATCCATTATGAACCTCTTCAAGTCGTCACAATCTGCGATATACAATATGTTTTTTTAAGTGAGCAGACCTCCTTCCATCCTCTGGTAACCTTCATACTTTATTCCTGTGAGATCTTGTTGTAGGTATGAGGTCATGGTCTGGAAGAATGTGTCTGTCTATTGTTCATTTCTGACTCTTTCCTTGACATCCGTCTCAAAGGTACTTACCGCTACCAGGTGAATTGTTTTCATGCTTCTGCTCAGGGCATCAACCACCCTATTTTCCTTTCCCTTAATATGTTTGATTTCAAAATCGAACTCACTGAGGAGGGACATCCACCTAGCTTTTCTGGCATTGAGCATTGGTTGGTCAAACAGATATCGCAATGCACAGTGGTTCATCATAAGTACAAATTTTCTTCCCAAGAGGTAATGCCTCCATATTTTCAAGGCGTGCACTATGGAAGCCAGTTCTAGATCATGGGTCACATAGTTCACTTCATGCTCATTTAATTTTTGGGATTCATAGCAGATCACACTTCCTCCTTGCATAAGGAATCCTCCGAGCCCTTTCTTACAGGCATCTATGCACATGAGGAAGTTGTCTTTGACATCAAAAATATTCAACATGGGTACGTGGGTCAGTAGATGTTTCAGGGTTTGAAGTCTTTCTTCACATTTTTGTGCCCATGTGAATTTTGTCCTCTTCTTCTGGAGGGCAGTCATTAGACATCCAATCTTGGAGAATCCTTTTATAAATCTCCTATTATATCCTACCAAGCCCATAAAGGATCGGATATCCGAAACATCCTTCGGGGTAGGCCATTCCATAATAGACCTGATCTTATCAGGGTCTACTGCTATCCCTTCTTCAGATAGGACATGGCCCAAGTAGTGTATTTTCTTCTTGAAGAAGTCACATTTGTTGAATTTCACATAGAGTTGATGCTCTCTTAGCACTTCCAGCACAAGTCTAAGATGCTCTCCGTGCTCTTCTTTATTCTTGGAATAAATTAATATATCGTCAATAAAAACCAACACATATTTGTCTAGGAATTTGCTAAGCACATTGTTCATCAGGCACATACAGGTGGCAAGGGAATTGATTAACCCAAATGGCACTACCACAAACTCATAGTGACCATATCTCATCCTGAAGGAAGTTTTGTGGATGTCTTCACCCTTGATTCAGACTTGATGGTATCCAGATCTCAAGCCAATCTTTGAGAATATAGAGGCACCTCCGAATTGATCAAACAGGTCATTCATCTTCAGTAAGGGGTACTTGTTCTTTATGGTTACCTTGTTGAGTTGTCTATAATCTATGCACAGTCAGAGGGTACCATATTTCTTTTTCACAAACAAGACTGGTGCTCCCCATAGAGACAGACTGGGCCGGATATAGCCTCTTTCCATCATTTCTTTTAGTTGTAATTTGAGTTCAACTAGCTCAGGTGTGCTCATTGTGTAGGGTGTCCTAGACACTAGCACTGCACCCGATGCAAGTTCTATCGAGAAGTCAATGTCTCTTCTCGTAGGTAGACCTGATACCTCTTCCAGAAATACATCTCTGTATTCTCTCAGGGTAGGGTGGTCTTTGAGGCTTGGTTTGTCACCTTCAATTGTTTTAAACACCTGTATTGCATATAGCGGGCATCGTTTTCTGCAATACTTTCTCATTTGCAGAGATGATATTCGTCTCACCGAGACAGGTTTTCACATCCCTTGAAGGGTTATCCTTTTCCCAGGGGTAATATGTTAATGTTCGCTTGGGTGGGGTATTCACCCAACATTAATTGGCAGGATGGTATGACCTCTGCTACCCTTCTTTTGGTGCCAGTGGCTAACTGTACCAACCATGGCTTGGTAGGTTTATGTGGCTATAGTTTACACTTATCCACGGTCTTAGGGGCTATATAACTCAAATTTGAACCAGGGTCAATCAAAATAGACACTAGATGGTTGGAAATCATACCTTCTATTTCCACCACTGAAGCTTGGTGGTCGGCTTGTTTAATATCCAAGGTTGCATAAATTTGTGGCACGCTCCTAGCCACATCATTGATGGTAGTATCATCCTGGATGTTGTAAATTCTCTGACTATTCTGTTGTCGGTGTGGACATTCTTTCAAGAGATGTTCTTATCTACAACCCTAACATTTCAAAGGTTCTCTCTTTGGGTTATCGGTCTTCACTGGTACGGATCCAGAAGTTTTATTTCCACCCAAGGAGGGAAATTTTTTTTGGTGTACACTTCTAGATGGGAAGCGCATCCTTGAGTTCTTTTTATAGTCCTTAAATCTTAGAGATTTAATCCCCTTTTTCTGAAATCCTGAACCATTCTTCGGTTTCCAGCCTTCACGAGGTAATTCCCAATGTCCAAAATGTTCATGACAATATATTTCCTTTCGGATAGTGCCTTCTAGGGTCTTTGGCTCATCAAATTCAATCCTGTTTCGATAGTCCTTAGGTAGTCCGCTGATGAAACGTTGCACCTTTTCCTTTTCTACTTTTATATAAGGCACATACCTTGGCAAATCGAGGAATCTGCTGACATATTCCTCTATAGTGAGTTTCCCCAGTTTGAGTTCATATAATTATTTAGTCTTTTCGTCGAAATATTTCTCCGATAGATACTTCTTCCGGAAGTATTTCTCAAACCGTTCCCAAGATAGGTCATCTTCTTGAACCCCTTTCACATTCTTAAGGTCTTCCCACCAAATGTAAGACTTTCTGTTCAAGTTGAAGGTGGCCACTCGGGCCTTCAAATTTTCTAAAAAGTCTTGGACTCTGAAGTACTTCTTTAGTCCAAGCAGCCAGGGCTCTGCTTCCACTCCCTTTTTTATTTCACCGTCAAAGGAGGGTGGTTTCGCCTTCCTAAATTCTTTGAATTTATGAACCTTGGAAATCTTTTGCTTCGTCTGTTTTATTCTAGAATAAGGACTAGTTCTCCTACTAGAAGAGCCCTCTGAACCATCTACTTCATTCCCAGAGGAATCGTATGATGCTTGTCCTTTACCTCTAGGGTGGAACTTTCTCAAGGTGCTCCTCTCAATGTGACCACTGATATGACCATGTTTTTGTATCTCAGGTTAATGCTGCATTTGCCTTTGTAGGTCGGATAAGCTCTGCAGTAAAACTACGTTAATTTCTTCTTGCTTCTATTGTTCTTTCATAATTCTTCCATTGTCAGCCTTCCAGCTTTGTAATTTGACCATGAGGCTCCTCACAGTTTCAGCTAGATCTGGAGGGGTCCCTACAGCCCTCCTTTTGTCGGACTCTTCATCTCTATTGTGGGAGCTTCCCCCACCTCTTGGTGAGTCACCATTCTATGCTTTTGTAATTTCCTACTATTGATCGTCCGCTCGGTTGCAAAAGACAAATGTTGGTTGTTAGTCAATATTTATATACATTCATAACCCACGCATGATTCATATTTCTTTCGCATGCATAGACTCAATCGAAGTTTTTTCATTCTTAACTTTGACTTTTGATTAAGAGGGTTAAGATAGAGGGTTACTCCTTTTTGGAGTACTTCGAACGGAGCTCCTGTGCAACTCGTTCATGAGCCCAAGCAGACCAATTGTTGTAACTATGCTCTGATGCCAATTTGTAACACACCCACTATGGGAACCAAAACTTTTCGGCTTTTTCTTCTTTTCTCCAAGGAATATAATTCCCAGAATTCTTACGGGACTTGATGCAGACCCTACCATCCCTTATCCATACCCATATGATCATCGACTATGACCAGAGGCCTTACCGGAGAGGTGATCTCGTCTTTCATGATTCAGGAAATCATGAAGCATATATTCTTTGTTCCCTGGCTTTCAAGGTGTCGAAACACCGAAAACCCTGTATCCGCCAAACTCATTTCGGGGTTTCATCCATCAGAATTTCATGTCTAACGAACACGAGGAATACTAACCTTTGGAGATCCCAGGTACTAAAACACCGATATACCAAAACCATGTGTATTATTCCATTTCCAGATTTCGGGCTACACGAAGACAGGAGGTCTCGCATCTGGGTTTCTTGAGTGTCGAAACTCCAAAACATCCAAAATCTAGACACGCTATGCCATTTCGGGGTTTCGCAAGTCGGGAATTCGGGGCTGGCGAGGACAAGAGACTTGCCTCTAGATATGTCGGGTGCCGAAACACCGAAACAATAAATTCTAGTAACACTATACCTTTCCAGGGTTTCATACTTCGGGGTTTCGTGAGTTGCGAGTATAAGGGATCTCACCCTTAGGTATCTCGGGTGTCGAAACACCATAACTCATCTGTGTTATTGTCATTTCAGGGTCTCATCCATCAAGATTTAACGATATGCAAGAACAAAAGGTCTCGCAGCTAGGTTTCCCAGGAGCCAAAACTCTGAAACATTAATTCTAAAAGTGCTCAACTATTTCGGGGTTTCACCCATCAGGATTTCATGGGTCGGGGATTCGGGACTGGCGAGTACAAGGAACTCGCCTTTAGGTTTCCTAGGAACCGAGACACTACATTTGTCTTTGTAGGTCGGATAAGCTCTGTAGTAAAACTACGTTAATTTCTATTTGCTTCTCTTCTTCTTTCATCATTCTTTCATTGTCATCCTTCTAGCTTTGTAATTCGACCATGAGGCTCCTCACAGTTTCAGCTAGATCTGGAGGGGTCTTTACAACCCTCCTTTTGTCAGACTCTTCGTCTCTATTGTGGGAGCCTTTGGTTGATCATTCTCCTGGGTGAAAAAGACAAATGTTGGTTGTTAGTCAATATTTATATACATTTATAACCCACACATAATTCATATTTCTATCACATGCATACACACAATCGAATTTTTTTCATTCTTAACTTTGGATTTTGATTAAGAGGGTTAAGATAGAGTGTTACTCCTTTTTGGAGTATGTCGAATGGAGCTCCTGTGCAACTCATTCATGAGCCCAAGAAGACCAAGTGTTGAATCCATGCTCTGATACCAATTTGTAACACACCCACTATGGGAACCAAATTTTTTTGGCTTTTTCTTCTTTTCTCCAAGGAACAGAATTCCCCAAATTCCTATGGGACCTGATGCAGACCCTACCATCCCTTATCCGTACCCATATGATTATCGGCTATGACCACAGGCCTTACTGGAGAGGTGATCCTAGCTTTCACGATTCGGGAAATCATGAAGCATGTATTCTCTGTTCCCTGGCTTTCGAGGTGCCGAAACACCGAAAACCCTATATCCACCAAAATCATTTCATGGTTTCATCCATTAGAATTTTGTGTCTAGATAACACAAGGAATACTGACCTTTGGAGATCCCAGGTACTGAAATGCCGAAACACCAAAACCATGTGTGCTATTCCATTTCAGGATTTCGGGCTACGCGAAGACAGGAGGTCTCACATCTGGGTTTCCTAGGTGCCAAAACTCTAAAACATCCAAACTCTAGACATGCTATGCCATTTCGAGGTTTCGAAACTCAGTAATTTGGGACTGGAGAGTACAAGAGACTTGCCTCTAGATATGTCAGGTGCCGAAACACCGAAACAATAAATTCTAGTCACACTATACCTTTCCGGGGTTTCATACTTCGGGGTTTCACGACTGGCAAGTATAAGGGATCTCATCCTTAGGTATCCTGTGTGCCAAAACACCATAACTCATCCGGGATATTGTCATTTCGGGGTCTCATCCATCGGGATTTCATGATATGAAAGAACAGGAGGTCTTGCACCTAGGTTTCCTAGGAGCCAAAACTCCGAAACATTAATTCTAAAAGTGATCAACTATTTTCGAGTTTCACCCATCAGGATTTTGTGGGTCGAGGATTCGGGACTGGCGAGTAGAAGGAATTCACCTTTAGGTATCCTGGGTTCTGAAACACCAAAATATCATAACTTTTCCATAATATATCATTTCGGGATTTCGCAAGTTGGGGTTTCAGGACTTGTGAGTACAAGGGAACTTGCCCTTGAGTATTTTGGGTACCGAAATGCCAAAAGGTCATACTCTATCATTTCAGGATTCTGAAAGTCGGGATTTCGGGAATTGCAAGTACAAGGGAACTCACCCTTGGGTATTCTGGGTACCAAAATGCCGAAAGGTCACACTCTATCATTTTAGGATTCCGCAAGTCGGGGTTTCAGGACTTGCAAGTACAAGAGAACTCGCACTTGAGTATTCCAGGTACTGAAATGCCGAAAAGTCACACTCTATCATTTCATGATTTTCCAAGTCGGGGTTTCAGGACTTGCGAGTACAAGGGAACTCACCCTTGGGTATTCCGGGTACCAAAATGCTGAGATATCACACTCTATCATTTCAAGATTCCGCAAGTCGGGGTTTTGCGGCTTGTGAGTACAAGGGAACTGGAACTTATGTACCCCGGGTGCCGAAACTATGAAATATCGAAGTCTAAGAGTACCACTCTCTCTCGTGTAGGGTTTTAAAACTACGCCATAAAATCCTCCTTCGGGTCCTTGGGTAAATTTCACCATGTTTGGAGACCTGACTGGAAGGTCTTCTTAAAATCTCTGAGCTATTAGCTTCTGTGACTGGTAGTGAGCAAGCTCAATCTTTTACTATGACAAAAGTCCTTTCTAGGTACTTAGCCCGACTCTATAGAGTGAGGGAAATTTTTCGAAAGGGTGTCCTTGGGGGGGAGAATCTATCCAGAGCATTACATGAGGTAAACAAGGAGACAATTTCCCAAGAGCAGACCTAAAAATTGCACTTGTTCAATAAATGTATATATATGTATAAGCTATATGTGGTCATTCTGCTATAAGCATGCAACCACCTTTTCCAATCAAAACAATATACAGACATTTCTACACAGAAACCATTTATAAGTATTCAAACCATGACCATACATTCCAAGCTATTCAATGCAAGACATAAGATATAAACACTTATCAGAAAACCCCAAGTGATGCAACTGCTGAGAGGCATGCTTGTTTCCACCCAAACATAGGCTCAACAACTCCCAACAGATTTACCACTAGCCACCACCGAGCTAGACCACGATGCTTTGAGACTGAGTCTTTGTTCATCAAAAGTCAAGAACAAAGGTTACTCTCCTTCTTCCCTGTTCATCAATCACTTTGAATATTTTTCCAGATTCCTTTATATTTTTCCCTCTTGCGATCTCTGTCGCATCTGCCCCCTCTCCACACTTCTTTCCTACCTTTTCTCTTCTGGTGAGGTTGTGTGTGGCATGAAATTCCCCATGGTGGTCAGGCCTGAGGATTCCACAGATGGGTGGTTCACCCAAATCCCTCATTATCTCCTAAGGAGCCTCCTCACATACCAATCCTGGTGAGTAATTAATTTCGGGGCCAGCGAGCCGCTCTTGATCTTCGAGCCAGTGAAGACCAAATACGGTATTGGTTTTGGTGGAACTTAACACCACCATTCTAGGTGCCTTCCACCACCTTTCAAAATCCATCGTGGTCTCATTTCAGCACATCCCCCTCTCAGCAGTCCTACAACATATATATTCATAACATTATTTACATTCGTCGACCTTTTATACTAACGTCCATTCAAATCACACATTCACATCTTTGAGTTTTCCATAGTGCTTGGCTAGTATAGTTATTTTAACAGACTGGGGGAAATAGGGTGTTAAAATTCCCTCCCCCTTAAATGAACATTGTCCTCGATATTCTATCTATCAATATGACATGTATGTACAGAGGTAAACAAAATCATATATCCCCATTTCATGGCATCCTCCATTTCCCATGTAGCCTCATCTGGGAAAAAATGTCTCCACTGCACCTTGACCTATGCAATGGTTCGGTTTCAGAGCGAGGTTTCCTTTCTGTCTAGTATGCATTGAGGTTCTGGTAGGAACTCTCCCTCTGGTTCCACCTGGATCACAAACCAGTCAATTATATTATTAGAATCATGTACATATTTCTTCAATAATGAAACATGGAAAAAATTATGTGCTTTTACGGTGGGAGGAAGTGCTAGCCTATAGACTACAGTTCCCACTCTATCTAGAACCTCAAAGGGTCCACAATACTGAGGTGCCAACTTGGAACAAGCTCCCATTTTCAGTGAACTCTTCCTGGGCCTAACTCTAAGATATACATGGTCTCCCGTCTTGAACTCTCTTGGAGTTCTCTTTTGGTCGACGTAATTTTTCTGTCGGTTTTGAACGAACTTCAGGTTTTGTTTTATTTGAGTCACTTGTTGTTCAATTTCTTTCAAAATGTTGGGTCCAAAAGAAATTATGTTTACGGGATTACTCCAACTTATAGGGGTTTTGACAATCCTACCATAGAGGGCTTCGAAGGGACTCATATTTAGGGATGCTTGGTATCCATTGTTGTAGGTGAATTCTACTAGTGGCAAGTAGTCTTCCCACTTCTTGGGTTGATGCACATGCATTCTTAGCATGTCTTCTAGTATTTGGTTCACTCTTTCTGTCTGTACATCGCTTTGAGGGTGATAGGTGGTGCTAAACAACAACTTTGTCTCTAAACCCAACATCATTGATTTCCAAAAGTTGGAAGAGAATTTCGTGTCTCTGTCAGACACGTTCTCTCTTGGCATACCATGTAGTCGGACTATCTCTTTCATGAATGTCTGGGTGATGTCTATTTCCTTGCAAGTCGACTTGATGGGGATGAAATGAGAATACTTTCTCAATTTATCCACCACTACCATAATGGCATCATTTTTTTTGGTCGAGGTCGGTAACCTAGTGATGAAATCCATGGATATGGTTGCCCATTTCCATTCTGGGATTGGTAAAGGTTGCAATAGTCGTGTTGGGGGTCGGTGTTCTACTTTAACCTATTTCCACTCTATGCATTTGGATAAGTACTCGGCTATGTCTTTCTTCAACCCAGGCTAGTAGAATTGTTTCTTAGTGGTTGTGATCATTTTCTGGCATACTGGATGACCAGTATAACGTCTCTTATGCAGTTCATCCATTATGAACCTCTTCAAGTCGTCACAATCTGGGATATACAATATGTTTTTTTAAGTCAACAAACCTCCTTCCATCCTCTGGTAACCTTCATACTTTATTCTTGTGGGATCTTGTTGTAGGTATGAGGTCACGGTCTGGAAGAATGTGTCTGTTTATTTTTCATTTATGACTCTTTCCTTGACATCCATCTCAAAGGTACTTACTGCTACCAGGTGAATTGTTTTCATGCTTCTGCTCAGGGCATCAACCACCCTATTTTCCTTTCCCTTAATATGTTTGATTTCAAAATTGAACTCACTGAGGAGGGCCATCCACCTATCTTGTCTGGCATTGAGCATTGGTTGGTCAAACAGATATCACAATGCACAATGGTTCATCATAAGTACAAATTTTCTTCCCAAGAGGTAATGCCTCCATATTTTCAAGGCGTGCACTATGGAAGCCAGTTCTAGATCATGGGTCACATAGTTGACTTCATGCTCATTTAATTTTTGGGATTCATAGAAGACCACACTTCCTCCTTGCATAAGGAATCCTCCAATCCCTTTCTTACAGGCATCTATGCACATGAGGAAGTTGTCTTTGGCATCAACAATCTTCAACACGAGTACGTGGGTCAGTAGATGTTTCAGGGTTTGAAGTCTTTCTTCACATTTTTGTGCCCATGTGAATTTTGTCCTCTTCTTCTGGAGGGCAGTCATTAGACA
>JZKD02S2127178.1:339368-349793 GCA_000966675.3 Picea glauca
AAGGTGAATAAGTCCTGACCATTCAAGAGTTTCACGTTTGATTTCGGACCCCCCCCCCTCACTGCTAAAGACAGAACAACAAGGGGGCTCCAGAATGAAGCCTCAACCATAGATTTGGGCGGGTGGACTCTGGTTGTCCAGATCTACTCGAAACTTACCCTAAGGTGCATTCACGCCCCAAATTAAAGTCGACATCTCTTCCTCACATCTAACGGTCATTATAGACCTTGAGATCCTCCAAAAGAATCTCGTTCGTTCATCGGGACTTATCATCACGAGAGTCCGAACTGTCGACCACGGGACTCCCGAATCCTCGATCCTCGGTTTCCCGAAGTCGTTAATCTCTAGACATGTAACCTCCTTAAATCGGATAGTCCAAATCTATCTCGGGGTTTCCACCATGGAAAGTACCGATCTCTCATCACCATAACTCCCAAGTTCACGATTCCCGATTTCCTGAAATGGGAAATATTACGACACATGGCCTCCTTAAATTGGATGGTCCAGATCTGTCTCGAGGTTTCCACCATGGAAAGTCTCGATCTCTCATCACCAGAACTCCCGAGTTCATGATTCCCGATTTCCCGAAATGGAAAATATCATGACATGTGGCCTCCTTAAATCAGACAGTCCAGATCTATCTCAGGGTTTCCACCATGGAAAGTCCCGATTTCTCATCACTAGAACTCCCGAGTTCGCGATTCCTGATTTCCCAAAATGGGAAATCTCACGACACGTGGCCTCCTTTAATCGGATGACCCAAATATACTTCGGGGTTTCTACCATGGAATGCCCCGATCTTTCGTCACCCAAACTCCTGAGTTCTCGACTCCCGATTTCTCAAAGTGGAAAATCTCTTGACATGTGGCCTCCGTTACTCAGACGGTCCAGATCTATTTTGGGGATTTCGCCCTTATTCATTGGGAGTTTAACCCTCGGGTATCTCCTGACATATCCAATGACTGTCGGGTTTTCCAGCCGAGATCCGACGGCTCAGACATGTTCCTAACTTGTGTGCTCTCCCACGACTCCCTGGACGTGGAAATATCAATGGTGTGGATGCTCTCATGGACCTTGGGGATCTACGGTCCTGACCTCTTCGCTGCCCACAAAGACACATAAATTCATAGGGGTAAGTCACTTAACATCCTACTTTCTCCTACTAAATCTAACGGTCATGAGTGACCACAGATTTCCCAACGGGATCTCGTCCGTCGATCAACACCTATCAAGGTTAAGGTACTTATCTTTCCAGCTTCTTCTTCTTATTTGATGGTCATGAGTGACCACAAATCTCCTGATGGGATCTCGTCCGTCGATTCGATACTTATCAGGAATTTCTTAAGGCCTTGCGCCTTCACGTCCTCCTTCCAGGTTCTTGATGGCTTTTTCAAGAAGGGTATCTCTATGGGGAGGTTTACCCAGGGTACTATCTGAGGCAGATAAGGGTATCTCTCTCCCAAGAACCAGGTGTGAAGTATGAATTAGATCAGTATGCATATAAATAACTATTTAAGAGAACATAAGACACACGTAGTCTTTCCATTATAAACATACAACTGCTAGTACTGATCAAAACATCATACAGACATTCTTATACTGAAATTATTCACAATTTCACAACTTATGAGCATAATTATCAGAATACATATATTTCAAGATGCCAAAGGAAAAACGCTTATTAGAAAGTAACACCAGGGGTTATACAACTGCTGAGAGGGGTGCTCGTTTCCACCCAACTGTAGGTTCAGCGAATCCCAACAGATTTACCACTAGCCACCCCCGAGCTGAGACCACGATGTTGTGAGACTGCATCTTTGTTTGTCAGTGACCAAGAGTGAAGGTTACTCTCCTTCCTCTCTTCTATCACTCACTCTGCATATCGCCAGAGTTCTCTTTCTCCCCTTGCATCCACTCCTAATCGCTTCTACCCCACATGTTATTCTCTTGCGAGGTTGCGTATGGCATGATTTCCCTAGCACTGGTCAGGCCTAACGGCTCTACGGATGGGCGGTTCTCCTTCCCATCCCTCATTAATTCCTAAGGAGCCATCTACCTACCAGCCGACGAGGCATTTAATTCAGGGCCAGTGAGCCACTTTTGGTTCTCCAGGCCAGTGAAGTCCAAATACGGTATTGATTTTCGGTGGAAGTTAACGCCACCTTTATAGGTGCCTTCCACCGCCTTTCTTCAGCCATCACGGTCTCTTTTTAAGCATATCCCCTCTCAGCATTCCTACAATATAAATTCATAATATTATTCACATTCATCGACCTTTTCCACAAGGTCCATTCACATCACACATTCTCATTTCTGAGTTTTGCCACAGTTCTTGGTCTGTCTAGTTATTTTTACAAACTGGGGGAAATAGGGTGTTACACTATCAGTATGAGGATTGGATTTATACCATCGACTATGAACAGATTCCCTTTTGTTGCCTAATATTTCATGAGCATGGGCATCTCTTTCAAGATTTCCCCCTCAATGCACAAGCTCCATCGATGGGGGAAGGAAAATCGAAAGATGGATTTATGCAAGTTACTCCATGCCGAAAACAACCTTTAAAGAAGTCAAGTCAAGAGGAGAATAAGAAAATACCTACTAGTAACTCTTTTGATGTCTTAAATCATCTTCCAAAAGAAGAGGAAGTGGAGAATCCTCACAAAAATAAAAATCAGAGCAATGAAAAAGGAAAAGCCAAACAATCTCCAGACCCAGTTATAGAGAAAATAACAGACCCATGCTACCATACCTTGCAAAATGAAGAAAATAAAATGGAGGATGGGGGGGGACACGACCATGCAGTTGGATGACCAAGATCTTGTAGATATAGATCTGGAAATATTAGAGGAAACCTTCAACAAGAAGGAACTACAATCCATCTCGGTTGAGAAGTTACGGAAATCCCACAAAGTCTTCATAAACTCCACTGCAGGAGCCACTTCCAGAATGGGCATAAACTTTGATACAGACCCAAATCCTAGACATACACCTCGAGAAGGAAAAAGGCGTGTATGAAAATCAACACAACAATTGATAAAAAGAGGTAGGGAATTTTATGATCAACTCGGGCCAGATTCAACATCTCATCGATGTTTTCTTCTCACCCCCACCAAACTCTTTATGATGAATATAGTCACATGGAATATAAGAGGACTAAACGAAAGATCCAAATAGAGGATTCTTCATAACAACATACAGGTAGAGGATCCAGACATTCTCCTTCTACGGGAAACAAAATGTGTTGTAGAAACAGTAGAATAAATCTTTAAGAGATGTTGGAGACACTATAAATTCATCTACAATGAATCCAATGGTGTTGTAGGAGGATTAACTATCCTCTAGAACCCAACTAAAATAATCATAAATCAACCAATCTCCACAGTAGGCACCCTCTTTGCGTATTATCGTGCTCTGGGCTCTAGCAAGGAAGGAATCCTTACAAATGCGTACAGACCCCAAGGTATTCAGGAAAAAGACTCATTTCTACATAGCCTCTCCTTCCTGGGTAGGTTGATAGGTTAAAAGCATTGGATTTTAGGAGGAGACTTCAATATCATCCTCACAATGGAATAAAAGAGCGAAGGAACAAAGTGGCTAGAGAAAGACAATGGTAAGTTTCGAGAACTCATTGATAAACAAAATTTAATTGACATAGAAACCATAAATGGCACCTTCACCTGGTTCAACAGAATATACAACCCCCATCAAATTGCTTGCATTCTGGAATGCTTCCTTCTCTCAGAAGCTATGATGCTTGAGGGATCTACTATAGAAGAAAACATCCTCCCAAAATCGAGCTCAGATCAGTGGCTAGTTCAACTTTGGATAGATACAATAGTCACTCCCAAATTTAATCCTTTCCGCTTTGAAAAATTATGGTTAAATCTTCCAGACTTACAAGAACTCTCCCAATCTTGGTGGGAAAAGGCTGAGATCTCACATGGATAACTAATGTACAAATTTCAACAAAGACTGAATAATTTCAAGATGAAACTTAGAGACTATAATAAGAATGTTTTTGGGAACATCTTTCAAGCTCAAAAAACACTAGAGAAATGCTTGGAAGAAATCCAACAGGAAACCATTTTTAAGGGACACACATAAATTTTAAGTCGAGAAGAAGAAATACTTAAACAACAACTTGAGGAATGGAAAAAACAGGAGGAAATACTCTGGAAACATAAATCCAGAGTACAATAGCTTAAGGAAGGGGAAAGGAATACCAAAATTTTTCATCACTCTATGGTACACCGACGCTACATTAATCACATCAAAAAGCTCGAAGATGCTCAGTGCAACCCAATCCTTGATAATGAAGGATTAGAAATAGAGCTGGCCATCTACTATAAAGAAATCTTATCAGAGCCACCAATTGATAAAACCTCGACCATTAATAGATTGACACAACATATACCACCCCTCATCGCACCTGAAAAAAACCAAGCTTTAATGATACCAATCATACAAGAAGAAGTGGATCAAGCCATCAAGAAAATTCCTTTGGCCTGATGGATTCACAACAAATTTATTCCACCATTGTTGGCCAATTCTTAGAGAAGAGGTATGGAAACTGGTAGAAGAGTCTCGAACACCGGGGCAACTCATCTCTACTCTCAATTCCACCTTCCTCACTCTCATCCCAAAGGAAGATCTATTCAATCATCCAAGGTAGTTCCATCCCATTGCACTCTGTAATGTAATCTACAACATTATCACCAAAATTATTTCTCTCAGGCTCAAGCCCATTCTTCCTTTCATCATCACCAAGGAGTAGTCATGGTATGTTGAAGGATGCCAAACCATGTACAACATCATTTTGGTACATGAGGTGATCCACTCGCTCAAATCAACTCGTACCCCATGTATTCTCATTAAATTGGATCTCTCAAAATATTTTGATCGACTCAGTTGGAAATACATGAACTCCCTCCTTGCAGCCCTTCTCTTCAATAAGGATTGGATAAATTGGATAACAAAACCCACTACCTATGCCTTCTTTTCTATTTTGGTTAATGGGGTTCCCTCACAACCTTTCTCTCCTTCCAGAGGTATCCGTCAAGAGGACCTTTTATCCCCTTTTCTCTTTGTCATCATGGCAGAAAGCCTTGGACGTTATATCAAATTATCTATCATGGATGGTACCCTTTAGGGCCTCCCTCTTCACAGCCTTCAGCCAGCTACTTCTCACATCAATTCATAGATGACACCGTGTTGATGAACACCCATAGGTGGTGGCATATTCACAATGACCACAACTTTGGCTAGGTCTACTATTATTGGATAAATCAGTGAATGTGGACATAAACTAATCTCCCTAGATCCACCTGGATCTAGAACAAAGAAAGACAAGACATGACGCTTTCCCTAAGTTACAATCATTGAATTTACTACCAAAGAAGGAATGAATGACATACCTTTGAATATCACTTTACTATATCTTTGTTGTCCTTAATTTTCTTCGGTGCTCTTGTGCAATCATATCTACAATGACACAAACCAACCAAAGTGAAAGCAACAATAGTAGATTCAATGAAAACCTAAACATCTGATCAGGAGTCATGTAATAAAATGAGAATGATTTTATGGGAAAGAAACATGCCACTGTATTATATTAAGTAAAAGTGGAAGATACAACCAAACTGCCTTGATGTCGCAAGTTCCCTTTCGGTGGTCCTTTGTTTCAACACACACATACACTTGCTTTTATTTTGCATGAAGATGATCCACTAAAGATTGATGGACAAATGGAGACTTCAAGCATCAATTGAAACATGATTCCTCACACAGTCTTCAGCCTATTCTTTCATCAATTCTTTGTTGAATCTTGCCTAACCTTTTCCATGAGAAACCCATCATTATATAGGAGAAGGAGAAGTGGTTAAAGGGATGAGGATAATCCCACCAAATCAGATAAGACATTAGGATCACAACCATACGGGTGCCACCTCAAATTCTAGAAGATTTCCCTTCTAGAATATTCATGAACTTCTTCCTTTTTCTTACTTTTAGAGAATCATCACACCCTGCCTAATAGCAACCTGCGAAAACCCCACAAGCCAGGTATAGAGAAACCTATGGAAATCAATCATTTATGCACTATGTACCACTGTTAGCCTGTAAAAGTCTTCTAAAAACAAGCTTTGTAGAGGGAGAAATCATTCACTTTTATTATGAGAAAGATCTTTTGAGAGCCTGATCACATGCTTATAAAACATCACCAGGGTGACCAAAATAATGTGTGACATCTACCAATACTTCTTCTCAATAGACTATGTGGCCCAAAAAATTCTCATGTGGTACACAGAAGATACACTTTCTGAGATTCAATGAAATATGCAATTCTCTGCATCTGTCAAACATTATCCGTAGTCGTGCTACATATTCTTTGAGAAGGCTATATATCGTCCAATCATCCATATAGACTTCTATAAACT
The DNA here is from genome assembly GCA_000966675.3 of Picea glauca. NCBI lineage: Eukaryota > Viridiplantae > Streptophyta > Pinopsida > Pinales > Pinaceae > Picea > Picea glauca. The sequence goes on from JZKD02S2127178.1 coordinate 345,806, forward strand.
TGTTAATGAACTCTCTAAAATTTGCTATTACAATCCTGGAGAAAACTGAAGGGGAGTTCTTTAAGCCAAATGGAATCACATTGTATGCGAAATATCCCCATTTTGTTATGAATGTGGTCTTCTTTTTGTGCTCTTCAGCGATCCTGACTTAGTGGTACCCTGAAAATCCATCTGTGAGTGAGTATGATTCCTTCCCTGCAACATGTTCCAGCACCTCATCAATAAAAGGTGTTGGGAAAGGGTCATGCACACATGCAGAGTTAAGGCTTCTATAGTCTACACAGACTCTAATATCCTCTGTTCCTTTCTTTCTTTGAATAACTATTGGATTGACCCATTCTACTTTTTCTACTGCAAAAATGAGTCTTGCTTCCAACATCTTATCTATCTCCTTCTTAATCTTCTCTTTTACTCTAGGGTTAAGACATTATGGTCTATGTCTCACAGGATTGGATCCTGGTTTCAATTCAATTTTCACTTCTCCCATAACTCCTTTGATTCCCTTTAACTCTGAAAAATTCTTTGGGAACAAATTCTCATATTCTCACAGCAAACTTTGTATTTCTTGACTAGTTTTCTCATCCCAGTAGTCTCCCACCATAGCTATCATGGGTTTCTTTGTGGTCCCTATATTGATTTTGCGCAATTTTAATGGGTGATTGTAGGAGCTATCAGTCTGGTTGGGTATGGTGTTCTGGATTTCTCTGTTCCCCTCTGTCTCTTTGATGGATAAGTTTCTCAATTCTTCTAATTCATCTAGGATTTATAAATCCCTACTAATATGATAACATTCTATAGGTTTCTCAGTTGGGGGTAGGTGAAGGTTAGTCTGAATTTCTTGTCTATGTTTGGCACATACCACTACATTTGATTTCTGATTACCATTATCTGTAAAAATAAATTCTTTAATTTTTTGTAGGACTACTTCAAGCTCGGGGTACTTACTTGTAAATGAGAAGTCCTTGCAAAAATGAGCTACCAGTGTTTTCCAGTCCATGGTCTATCTTCTATTTTCCTCATGTATGAACCAAGCTTTCAGGATTGGACCTAGAGAGTGGGGAAATACCTGAAACTAGAAGTGAGAGGGTATTCCCACAACTTTCCATTGGGTCACACACTATTCAATATTCACTCTAGGATCTAATTCTCCACTGAACAATTACGCAAATTGGAGATCCGTCTACATCTTTGATTCCAGTTGCTCCTTATTCTGGAACTTATACTTGATAGCTTGCTTCACATCATCCCAAGTTATGAGTAAGGATTTATGATTATCCCACCATCTGGCATGGGTGTCCTGAAAAGCTACATCTAGTACCGAGATTCTTTGATCTTCTACTACCTTTTCTTCCATGTTGAGCAGAAAATTGTCTAGTTCTGAGGTGCCATCATATATTGGGTGTTATCTAACTTCATTCTCAACCCATCTAGTTACTCTGATAGTTTATCATCTTCTTGAGAATATTTCCTACGAACCTTTTTTCCAACTGGAAAAAGCCAATTTTGAATCTTCGTTTGTTGACTATATTCTTCTCCAACTTACTGATCCATCAACAATAGGATTTGTATAATCGTCTCTTGTTCCTATTGTTACGGTGTACAACTGGTCCAGGTCTTCTCCCTCCATATTATTGTCTGTTGGCTCTGTATACCTGGGTCCTACATATGGATCCAAAGGTTGAACTACCTTGATTCCATTAGCCTCAAAGGTCATGGTGTCTTTCTTTAAGTCAATCAATGCATAGTTGTCATAGGCCCAATCAATTCCAAGTAGTGCAAGGTAAGGGTCCTTATCTCCCATGATCTTAATGAATTCAAAGTTAGCCACTGTATTTACTCCTCCAACATCTATTTCCACATTCTCCAGTCTTCCTATTGGGAAGATACAATATTGGTTTTCCATTCTTAACTGAATTGGGGAATATGTCAACCTAGGTTTTCCTAAGGCTTCCCAGGTCTTATTAGGAAGAATGTTCACATCAGATCCTAGATCCAACATGACATCCTTAATCTCAAATTCATCTAACTAGTATACTAGTCTGAATTCTTTTCCAGTTCGTACTTTTCTTCTCTACACTCTCTGAGTACTCTTCTCAAGAATATTACCCCTTATTCTTTCTTCTAGGGGTTCTTCGTTCCCTAAAACTAGGTATAGCACATTGTGCAACTTTTCTGTTAGTTGATCATTCCTTAGAGTTTTAGATAATAATTGAAACAAAAGGTCAACTACATTTTGAGGTTACTCAGGTTGTCTCAGTAAGACTACAGGACTTCTGGGTGCAGGGGGTGAAGGAGGGACTTGCGCCATCTTAGGATAAACAATAGGTTGTGGGGGTTTCTCTCACATCTCGGGGCTAGAAATATTCTAAAATAATTCTAAGACGTATTTAAAGAAAAACTTATGTTTTAGAGGGTCATACATGTCTTCTTTAGGTGTTTCTTTTTGGATCTGAGGTAGAGTATCATCATCAAATCTTGTCTTTTCTCCTATCGAGTAACGATATTAAGGTTGGGAAATTTTCCCTTAATAACTCTCTTGATTTTTGAACTGATGAGGTTAGTTCCTCATTTTCGTAGCCTATCTTCCCATTTTGCAATTAATTCTAGGAAGTCTTCAGTTGTGTGCCTGTTGGTTCTACAGTGAGAGCACCATGGCCACCTTGGATGAAGAAAATATCTAGCCACGTGACCTTTCTGATCACGGTTATAACATATTCTTGGCCCTACTCCCTAAGTTCTTCCTCCTCTGAAGTCTCCTTCAGCTCCACCTCCTCGACCGCTTCCTGGTCCCTGAGGTTTTTCATTCACCCTGAATGTTGTTTGGTCTAACATGTATGCAAGTGCATCCAATGCTCTACATTGATTGGTAGTATGCGTGGTAGATGCGCAAAAATCACAATGTACTATATTTTGTGATGTCAAATATATATTCATAATAGGGCACTTTCTTGGCCCATGCCCATGGATTCATAAGATTTCACAATACTCAATTGTTGGTGTTGCTTGGCCTTTTGGAAAATCATGATACAGGGTGGGGTTATGGAATGGTAAGTTCATAGAAAATTGTTCAACTCCTCCCATGGGTCCTAGTGGGGGTAACATCAGATTCTAAGGAGCTCCCATTCCCCTTATTCATGGAAATTTGTTCATGATATGTCCTTCTCTATAACATCCGGTGCACCAGACCTGTGGTCATTCTGGTCTGGGTATCGTAATCTCTTGAATATTTTCTATAAGCATCGATATTTACCCTTGTAGTTGCACCAAATTTGTATCTGTTCGGGGTCTGGTCACTCTCATGATCCTAGGGTATCCCTCCATGGCTTCAATCTTCATCAATTGTTCCAAGGAATATGTTAAAGTGGCTATCCATTGTTGCATTAGTGGAATCCGATTCAGAGGCAACAATCCCTGAATGTACCATTCCCTTTGATGTTCCTCATGGATTGGATGTTCCAACCTCCCTATAGAATCTTTAAACTTCTAGTTGTATTCCCAGACTAATTCACCTTCCTGTTGTTGGATCTCACACAAATCATACAAATCATGTTGTTCTGACTGAGGTATTTTGAACTTTGTTATGAACCTTGTCCTAACCTGGCCAAGAGTGAACTCTTGACCTTGCATTCCTGGCACTCCTAGCTCAATTATCTTTATGTACCACTTGAGAGTGAAATCTCTTAGGATAGTTTGGAACTCGACCAACTTATTCACATCTGGAGTCCCTATGGATCTCCAGATTGCTTCACACGAGAACCAATGTTGCTCAACATCTTCATCTCCCGTACCCCAAAATTCTAGGTATCGGGCAATCAAACATACCGCATGGCCAACCATTGTTAATCTTGTTGTTCTTATCAATATAAACCCTAACAGTCATGCTTGCGATCTACCAAGGGATCCCAATATCCTAATTATACTCGCACTTCTTGGTTGTGACTGACTAACTAATTGGACTAGAACAGAACTAGCATGAGAAGGTAGTATC
>JZKD02S2127178.1:357030-388294 GCA_000966675.3 Picea glauca
ATTTTAGTAAATTGTTTTATTTCAAGCATTTAAAAAAGTTTTAGCTATAAGTTTAATGAACTGTTTTATTTTAGGCATTTAAAAAAGGTTTTAGCTATAATTTTAGAGAACGATTTTATTTCATGCATCTAAAAGAAGTTCATGTAGGATCTCATGGATCAATAGGATCTACAGATGTTGTCCTTGCTTATGGATTTGTTCCTGACTAAACCGTCGAAGGTGCTATCTCATGGTTCATTTATGACAGTGGTATATACCGAATTGTCTCATGGTTCATCTGTAGTAGTGGTAGATACTAAAAAATACACAAATACAAAACATGAAGAAATCCCCTCAAAGGTAGATTTGGCAAAGAGGGATCCCACCAAGGAACTTCAACATCTACAATTTCAAAAGAAAACAACTAGATGACCATGCATTCATAAAATAAAATATGAAAACCAAATGCAGAAGGAGTAGGTACTTTTTCTTCTCTATTGCATGCATTTTTTCATGTCTTAAAATTATCTTAAAACTAAAATTTGTCATTTTCATAGAAAAATCCTAAATAGGGAATAAATGTTAAAAGTTGGAATAGATGTATCTTAAAACTAAAAGGACCTCTGACAGAAAACCAAAACTAAACTCTAAAAATTGGATCAGCTTGCCACATATTGCTTCCCACTCGACTCTACACAATATCCTTTGCCAGTCATGAAAATTTATTCACAAATAGACAAGTCTACACAGACTATCAAAGATAGATCAACACCTCTGGAAAACAAGTGTCTAAATGATGTGATTCATCCCTGAATATTGTTGTCTACAATAAGACCCTTCTATCAAAAAGGAGAATAGCCTTATGATGAATAATGAATGAATGAAAACTGAACTATCTCAACATAAACTCAAAGAGAAAACCTCAGTATACTTCTGCTTCTATCCTCCCCTTGTTCATCCCTTTCCTTTTTCTTTTAAACAAATTAGAATTGGTTGAAGTAGTTGAACCAACTCATTAGTTAAGTTAATTAAAAGACTCAACTAACTTTAGTTAGGGGGAAGAGTAATAATTATAATAAGGGTTATAAATAAATAATAACTAGTAGGTGGGACCCCTTGTGACTCCCATCCATATATTCACATTCGTTAGTTTATCTCATGATATTTTGAATTATTTTCAAAAAAACATTACTCATATTTTCACAATAAAACATACTTCCCACTCATTCCTGAAGTCAACTATCACCAATAATATATAAAATAAAACTCAAAATCCATATTTTCCAGTTGTGAGGCCATCTTTCCTTTGTTGATGCCTATCATCTTTTAGTCCTTCTCTTTGACAAAGGCGTAATAGGCCTTTGTTTTTAGCTTTAATTTGAATAGCTCATCCCTACATGTGTGATTGATTAGCAAATGATATTTTAATTAACCATACATGACAACACTTTTAAAATATGAAATGGATTTTGGCTTAGAATGTATCAGACTCATGCAATCCAATCCATACAAATTGTTTATCAATGAGCAGGGGGTGAAAAAGGATTATGGGATATGCGATGGGTTTGTATTGAGAGAAACATGATATAATGAGGGGGAAAATAACATGGTTACTGATCAATGAAAACAATAATCAACTATAAATTAAACCAATAAAACATCATTGTGATCCAAACAAGACACTGCCACTTTCAACTGCTTTAACACTGAAATTCTCTTGACTGTAATCAATCTCAGAACAGGGAGTGAAAAAAATGAAATGGGAAGGTGATGGAAGTTGTAATTAGTGGAAAATGAAATAATGGAAGGGAAGAAGAACAATTACTATTCATGAAATTAATTAAGTGATCCATAAAATATTTTGCGAAAAGAGATGCACCAACCAACAATCATTGTGACCAAATAACAATTACTGTGTATTTAACTAGTTCATTGTTCACAATCAAATATCCAACATAGTGTCGTCACAAGACAATATTCATTCCAAACAATCTGTAAAGGGGTTTTGTTCCTTTCATTTATATACTTTGCAACTTATAACAATTTTCAAATAGTAACCATTTCCACTCTGTTAACCATCAGAATCAATCATTGCCCATGCATTTCTTCAATCAACAACTACACTCAAAAATCATGTTTCCAAAATTAACAATGAAGTCACTATCACTACAATCAGGCCTGTCCTTTAGAGTGAAATGATATTCATTAAACATATATAGGGGTAGTGAACCCAATAATCAAGATTAAATTGAAAAACCCAAATTGACATTTAAATAGACAGACAAAAACCGCCATTCCAACACAAGCTATGCACAAAATAATTCAATCATGCAAGTGAAACTCTGTAACTATACAAGCCCAAGCTAATGTGACTCTAAAAAGTTGGGCCATCCATCCAACATGACTAGGTATCAACACCATGCCTGTCTCAACAAATGATCCGGTTGCAATAGAAACATGCTTAAACTCTGTAGGTATCCCTGAGTGTGAATCCCAAGCTATCCATGTTATACATAGTGTGAAGCCACCAAAACACTATGATGCAACATCCCCATTTTACAAAACCAAACACGTAGTCGCAGTAATAACTCAACTCATCGTGCTGAGCCATCAATCTAATACAATATTGCTTCGATTTAGTCAAACTATAATCAACTATGATATGTACAACTTGGCTTATACAATCAAAAAATCATAAGAATGTTGTGGATGTAGTTCATACAGTCATCTTAGTTGCAATAACCATTAGGCCCTAAAACAAACTAACAGTGACAATGACCATTATTTAATTGTGTAGAAACACCACACACGCAACGCGATATGCATGAGAAACATCAAGCAATTATAACCAATGGTAGCTAAACATCCAAATAATCCTTAGTGTAAAATACCAGTGACTATGTATCAACCAACCAATTCACCACTGTCGTAAAACATGACCGACCTAACAAGTTGTGACAACCACACATACTCACGCATTGACATGAGGCGAGGCTACAACTTCCTCAAAAGAAAATACTAGGTTAACAACCATAAGAGGGCGATTGTGTTATTTTGAACTTTCCAACTATCAATGCAGGGTTTCCATTTCAATAACACAGGCAATGACTAGATACCAAAATTCACATGATTGTCTCATAACCAATTGGCTGAACCTGCATTTAAATTAATCGAGAATAAATTTCAATCCACAATCACCCATAGTAAACCTAATAGACGCGACAATATTCTCTATAAAACCCTCAGACTAGAGGAGTTAAGGGTTTGTTTCTGAGCCAACACTAGAGTTGGCTCCTTTCAATGGTAAGACCTCTGAGACTAATAATACATACATTGACCCGATGGGATGTATGTGGCATGTTAGGATTGGTAGGGTAAAGAAGTTGTCCATTTTCATCAAACATTTTCTTGTGGTATCTTTCTACTAGTGTCTTTATCCTGATAAGAGCTTGGGGAATTTTGGGACCATAGGAATATCTTCAACATCTGAACTTGATCTTGAATCTTGATCCTGCAAAATTCAAGGAAACATTATTAAACTGCACTTGCACACATAACATGAATTCAATGAGATAAATGAATTATCAATAAAATCTAGACGTACTACAATCGATGTGAGATAAATTGAAGGACTTCTAAAGATACAGTTAAACAATGATTCCATGAAGAATTTTGAACCTGGAGTATGGTTGAATCCTTACTATTAATCATAAGAGATCAATGACTAAGATCGAAGGAATAGGAAAATACTCACATGTAAAGTGTGTGTGTTTGAAGGGAGGTCCTGGTGCCGAGTGGTCCAATTAATCCAATCATAGTATCATTGTAGTGTTAAGGTCCTGGGGGCCCAGTGGTCCTAATGTTCTGGTTAACATTATTACCCTGATAGTCTAGTATGATCGATACCCAATAGTCCGGTGTGACCGATACCAGGTAGTCTAGTATAACAGATACTCATTGTTCCAGTGAGTTGGATACCTCATACTCCAGTGATCCCAATATTCATTGAACTAGATCAATTGACCTTGCAAATAAATGGTCATTATTTACTCAAAGACTCATCCAATGATTACTGATCTTTAAGGTTTGTGCAGTGCTAAATTTGGGTTTCAAATGGTTAATTTGGAAAGCAAGAATTCGACGAGGATTTTGAAGGCTCAATCATCAATACTTGGTGAAGGTGTTAAGGTATGTGGTCCGATTGAGTATAGTATAACCTATTATTAAAGAAGTTTGCTCGCAAAGTTATCCATCTAATGGCTCGTTGGCCCCGATAACATTGGTGTCAGTGAACAGATCACATGTGAGACCATATTTTTAGGAATAAATTGAGGTGTTAATAATTTTTCTGACCCATCAAAATTCTCTACAGTGAATCCTATAAATAACAATGCCCTAATCTGTTTGAGTGTGCAGAACTGAATCTTAGGCTTGGAGGTTATTGGGTGCTATAAAATTAAAGGGAGAAATATGTAATCGACTAGGGGTGGAAGGGAGGTGCGAGGACAAATAAAGAATATCATAAGTCGTATTGATTGTTAACAAGTGGACACTTTAATGTTAATTACAACAATGACATGGTAGCTTTTGGAATATAAAATGTATGCAGTTGGAAGCTTGAAGTGAAGTGATTTTTTTATAAAAATGACAGTTTAAGTAGAATTTAATGTAGATAGAAAATTTGAATATTGATATCTTCAATAGGTTGGTTCCTGCAAGGTGTTGGGCTCTAAATATGTCCTAAAAACAACCTTAGTCTAACATTAATTTATCAACCGAGGATTCGTCTTTTCTCTCAAGAATTTTAGCAAAGTCTATGCAGATAGTCGCAGAGGTTTAAATCGTGTATATAATTCAGTCACAACAAATCTGAGTTCATCTAAACTACTGCAATAATCAAGTTCTTCACACAATGACTAAAAATGTTGAAACTAATAACTCAATCAACAGAAATATATTTTGAACATAAACACACCATGAATCAAAACATTAACCAATTATTGAATTTGTTTATCTATCTAAGAAACAACAATTTAGTATATGAAACACTTAATGAATCAATCTCTCAATAACTAGTTAATCTGTTGGAAAGGAACAACGATCTACTGAATATTTAAGAAGGAAAAACAAATGTGATTTAACCGAAAGGAAAAACAACTACGAATTTCATAAAAGGAACAGTAAACGTGAATTTAATTGGAAAGAGTTCACACGCGGTCAATCTACAACAAATGGAAATAGAACAACAATCGATAATATTCAAATGGAACATTTACTCTCTGCAAATGGAAAAACATAACCAATTCATAAAAGAATCAACACATTAACAAGTTATCTCAATTGTTGAAAGGAAATTCAAATCATAGAACTATAACAAAATTGATACGATTACAGATGAGATAGTAGCTCTTGTCGACTGGGCCCACGGTCTTCAGAAGATACTGCTACGAAAAACTCAATACACAGAAATGATCAAAATGATTGAATCTTTCATTAACTCCATAACTGATAAATCATTTACAAAATGGGATTGTTGTATAGAATGTCAACAATTAAGAGATCTGAATTCTTGGTTGGTCTCCTCTCTATTGTTCACTATTATTTATATATTACAATAAGATAAGTAAATTAAGCTATCCTGAGGATCGAGAGATCCTCAAGATTTCTTTTACTATTTATGAAGATTTCAAGATAAAAAATCAATCTTCCTTTTAACCGTTTTATGCCTGATTCATTTGATCTTCAATGACCTGTGCATCTTCACGATCTTCTTAATTATCTTTAGTTAACAACAATTGCCCATTTCTACATAAAATCAAAAAAATTCAAATCAAAGTTCAGAAAATATTTAATATCATTCAATATTGTTTCCTAAAGTCTTTTCAACCATTTTCTTCCCTAATTACTTCAAATTAATGGAAAAGTTAATCAAGAATATATCACAAATCAAAGTAACAAGGAGAATATTTATACCTTTTTCTCAACCCAACATACCCCCTAGCTTACCTTTTTGCATGTTCTCATGCAACAAGAGAGTTTATATGCAAAGCAATGATACTGAAGGGTGGAGAGGACTCTTTTCTAGGCCTTTTGAACCCATTATTACCTTTAAGATCTTCAAAAGTAGCATCTTCCCTTTTTTTACGAATCTCACAAACACTCTAATAAACCTCTGGAGGATACCAAATAATGGGGAGACTATACCTGCATCCAATCCAGGAAGGCCCTTCATCCATGATCATTATGGCATACCTCTCTAACATGAGAGAAAATGCCTAATTTTTTTTGAAACCAAATGGTTCCCCGTTCTTGACTTCATTTGAAGAGACATTCCATCTTAATTTGGCAATAGCAATGGCTTCTTCTCTAATTTCTCTAAAAAACTGCAACCCTGCATGTACAACATGTCTATGGATGGGAGCTAAAGATTCCACAACCTTCTCCCTCTTCATGAATGATTTATGTTGCATAATGGTATGAAAGGGTTTAGGAGGTTCCCCTCTGATCCATAGATCTAGTCCATTCTCTCTTTTAATGAAGACCCTATGTGCTTTGGACCACCTAAGTTGATTTTTGGCAAAAGACAAGAAGGCTTGAAACTGGATATCCCCAATGAATGGATTGAGTTTTTCTCCTCTGTTTCCTTCTAGAATGAAGTTGTGAAGATATAGTTCACACAAAAAGTATTGTACTCCATCCTCTTTCTCTTTAAAACATGAAAAAAATTTAGAGACAGTGGTAAACTCAAAAGGTGTGCCTACTCTAATAGCTTTCACTCTTAGAAAAATATAACGTTATAATATAGATAAGGCATAATTAGTAGCAAGGGCCCTGCAAGCTAATATATCAGAATAAATAGAGAAAATTTCTTTGATTTTCTCCAAAGCTCCATCTAGCTGGACATGTACCTTCATAACCTTTTCTTTAGCTCTCTTGAGCTCAACAAAGGTTTCATTCCTTGTTGCTGACATGGCTTGGAGTTGTCTGACAACTTTCTGATGTTTTGTCATTGTCACCATTTCACTTCTGCATTGAGTTAGGGTCTGTTGGGATTGTACCAATTTTTCTTCCAACCTTCTAATAATGGCATCCTATTCATGGGAATGAAATACTTCTTCAGTATGAATAGTTGTATCTACTATTGTTGGAACCTCTTTCTGAGTTTCTACTTCAACTGATTCCAAAGGAGCATGCAATTTTGTTTGTGTTTCAACAAAATTAGTTTTAATTTCCCTTCTGGGAAGTGGATTTCTTCCCTGTACTCTGTCCCTCTTATATTTCTTCTTCTTATGGTATTTTTCAGCTTGTTCTAGATGCTCCTTAAGTTGTTTAATTGTTTGTTTCAATCTGCCAACTTTTTGTTTTAATACTTTTATTTTCTTGACCCTTTTCCTCAATGTCTTGTTTTCATGTTCCAATTTCCTAATTTTGTGATTTCCCTTTTATGTTGTTTATTTATGTCTAAGGGAAATTTCAAGGTCTTCCCCACCTTGATCAATTGGTGATTGATTCCCTGTATCTTCTAGGTGCTTTGTTTTATCTAAAGAATTGTTCTCATCGAACTGAGGTTCTAGCTATTATGCTCCCTCAAGAGATGGCATATCCATATCAGGAAGATCCAAGACAGGGTTTGAATGAGAAGAATTTGGAGCTTGGGGTTCCTTTGTCATGTATGTATATTCAGTGAGTGATATCCCAAAATTTCCTAGCACTTGGGCCATCTCTTCTTCATAACTTCCAAAGAAATCATCCTTCTGTCTTTCAGGACTTTCATGTGATGGTTGTTCCATTTGTACAATTTCTTAATTGCTTTCAGGTTGTGTTGTCTCTTTATTCTTTCTTCTTTTTACAGTGGAGGTTTGAGGAACATAAATTGTTCTCTGTATTTTCTTCTTTGATGTTCCTACCTGCATGCTCTAAGTTTCTTCCAACTGAATAGTGTTTGTTTCTATTTGGGGGACTATTATTTGGGCATTGTCTCCCTCTATCTGGGCTACCTCAATTCCTTGTGGGGGAATTTCATGGTGGACTTGAGGTTGATCAATTTGCAGGGGTATGTCAAGCTCAATTAAGTCCCCCCACGTTATTTTTGTATGGTTTAAGTCCCTTTCTACTATCAATTTGACTAACCCATGATGGTTGATTACATTATCAAGGTCTTTGGATTTTTGGGCTCTTATGGCAACTTCATGCAACAAGGTATTAAAAAATAATGGTATATTTATCACTAATCTTTGTTTTAATACTTCCAGCAGCTTGAGGTGGTGAGGTCTCACCATGTCGTATCATCCTTCGCATGTGATATATATCTACACTATGCCTGCTATCTCCCTCCAAGGTTCGCTAAGAGAAGCGGGGTTGAGGCCTTTTCCCTTTTTGTCGAATTCCTCCCCTGGTTCAACTAAGGACTCCACAGCTTCCGTGAGTGATGTGTATTTTCCATTCATTGTCTTCCTTCATTTGGGAGTCCTGTCACCTCAGCTATAATGGCATCAATAACTACTATTTGTATGCCTCGAATTACTGAGACTCCCCCTGTAAATTTTGGAAGAAAGCTAGCACAACATTTACATTGAATCCCTGTAGTCTATTAAAGTATTGTGTCCACCCTAGGCAGTGTATAATTTCTCTTACTTGGTTAGTTACTTGTAGAAATGTAGGATTGCAGCGGATGCTTCGACCTCCCATATCTTCTGTAAACAATTCAGCACAATTATCGTTCCCAACTGCAAGCTTAGTTAGACCAGCCTGTGAGAAAAAAATACTAGAAATGGTAAACGTTACAAAACATCAATGGTATATAGAAATACTAATTTTCCCATTATGTGTAATCATTATGACTTATCGGTAATCGTGCAAAATGTGCACCTCCCGATGAATGAAAAGGTCGACCTCGACCATCGTTATGTGTGAACATAATGATCACAGTTAGTCAAGTGAGGGATAATTATTATGTTATCTCCGGTGGGGGAACGACCTTTAATAACTTTCAAATCAATTTAATGTAAATCATGAATGATAATCGCACCTTTTTGAGAAAAGTACAAGTTCAAATACCAATATTCAATATGTTAAGGAAGAATATTCCGAGTAGTCCTAATTTGTTCATGTTTTATAAATATACCATGTGTCATAATTCTGTTACTTTCCCTTGTGTTAAATATAGATGGAATGATAGACTCTCTTTTTTTAAGGAAGGAAGTCTATGAACACAATAAAAACCTATGTTAGCAACAATTATGGTATCGGGGAACAAAGGTACACGGGTCTGCAGGATTGCGCGATAAGTGCCCAAGTGTAGCACACAGAAGAAATCTGCTTGGGGCCCGAGTCAAGCAAGCGAGCCTGATCATGAACATGAGAAGCGACAAAAGCTCCACAAGAGAGCTCCATCGGGAATCGGGATATCGGAGATCCCGGGAGCGAGAGTTTTGTGTGTTTCAGAATCGCGAGTCTGGAGGAGACGTGCTCATTAACATCACAAACCGTGAAATCCCAATGGAGAGTATGGGTGAGGGCATATGGTAGTGGTCACTTGGACCAGGGCCCAGTCGAAGGGCTAGCACGGAAGGCGCATCGGAAATTAGAAAATCGGAAGTTTCGGGTACATGTGCACCTCGGCACCGCGAATCCCAAATCCCCGAAACCCCAAAACCCTGAAACCTCATCACATACTTATCCCTTGCCACCATGTCATATCCTCGTGTCATGCCAACCATAGTTTTTCCCGGCCCCTGTGTTCCTCCACCTGGCTCGTACTCTTCAAAACCCATAAATTCTTCCACTTGCATTTTCCCTATCGCTTTCCCTCTGCCACATCCATCCACATGGACTCTCCTCATCCCATATCCACACTGAGCATGTCAAGTCACCTCTTCCTGATCACCGTCCATTCACCACTTCATGTCAAGTCCTCTAGTCATCACGAAGACCTCCATGTCTACCCGCTAGTATCGCCATGAATTCTCTGAGCAGATCCAAATGGAAGAATGAGAAGGACCCCATGTCCTGTAGGTACAGAGTCGACCGGGGTCTTTCTCTATCCCAATGAAACAGTTATTTCAACAGTTGATGGTGGTTGGACATCATTTCCACCATAAATGGAATGTCCAAAAATGACTGTAAGCTTGTCAATTCATTCACAGTTCCTTTTGGAGCGCGATTGCGTTTGACTGAAGTTCATAACTGTCCAGAGACTGCAGGCGCAGTAAACATGTAGACGTAATGCCTTCAATGAGATGTCTCGAATTGGCTTCTATGTTTTTTCTCTAAGTATTTAGAGGACTTTTCTCACATTTTGTAAGGCATCGATGGTTGAGTAGAGCTCCCGGTTGTAAAGCTTTAATGAAGCACTGATACTCTGGTTATGTATAGACTTCTGAGACTTCTTGCCTTATGAATGCCAGTTTCTTTTACATCTTTGTTATACTATGTTAGAACAACTCGAAATTGGAGGATCCAGTCGAGTTGTAGCTGTTATAGGATGATGTTGTAATGGATCACTGTAATAGTTACGATGTGTCTAATCAGTTCTTGTGTTTTTCCCAGTGCTGAGTGACTTGGAATTGGAGGATCCAGTCAAGTCCCCTTTCAGTTACTTGAGACCCTAAACCAAGAGGATCTTGTATTTAGAGTCTTTCTTCTGCAAACTGCTGAAAGCCTGCTGCCCAAAGCTGTTTGTCCACCCTTTCTATCAAGTCTTCCACCTACTCACCTTTTAATCAACCCGCTGGCTGAAGTTAGGATTCCAGACCTCCTTTGTTCTTTATGTACCATATACAGTCCCTGAGTTAGAGCGATGTCTCCTCGATTCTTTATCCCCCATTTGATCATCCCTTTATAAACAAATCGTGACACTAAACTGATGGGTGTCGGGCTATGCTCCTGCAAGCAATCTAGGAGTGACTTCCGATGCTAACATTTCTGGCGCCATTGCCGGGGATGAAATTGAATATTTTCCCTAGGTAGAATGACATTGAGCCTCTAAATCCGAAGGTGCATCGGATTATCGGAGCCTTTCAAGATTGCTCATTTGCACCTGGTGACTCCATTGTGACGACTCCGCTGGGGAGAACCTGCTCTGTTAATTGTGTCTTTCAGAGGTAGGCATACACGGTCTCATCCACAGTTGCCTCTAGCTACACCTGAAACAGATCCAGAGGTGGTGCTCAGAAAGGGAAAGGCCTCTGAAGAAGAAGCATCCATCATTGAACCAGGTAATCCACCATATCCTTCTGTTGGAGCTCCTTTTTCTCCTCCTTAGTTATTTGATAGGCCTACCTCTGCAGTTCCTCGTTTCCTAAATTTTGGGAGTGTTCCTGTCGAGTTTTTCTCTCCTGGTTTGGGACCGGAGGGTCAAGACCTTGTCACTCCCCTCTCTCCTGAAGCTATACCCTCCCGTAGACCCAGGACTGCAGAAGAGTTCCCTACTCCTGCACAAGGAGGAGAACCTATTGACTTGAGCTCGATAGCCCGTTCCTTGAATCACCTCTTGTTTCCCACCCCACTCCGAGATTCATTCCCTGTAGCCCCTTCGCGAACTCCTTCTCCTCCAAATTCTCCCCCACCTAATATTCCTATGGCTGGTGCTAATCCCCCTATGAATAGAATGGATGCCATAGTTGTTTCTAGGTATGCTCCCTTGATCTTACCTCAGCCCACAAATCCTTTCCCTGCTGGAGATTACTTGAAATATATGCCCAAGTTCACCGAGGAAGGGGACATAACTACGGAAGAACACCTGGCTACTTTCTACAGTTATGCAGACAACCTGAACATTGGAAATGAAGATGTCTAGATGAGGGTTTTTTTCCAGATCCTGGATGGTGAGGTAAGGAAATGGTTTAGAGGATTAGCTCCCGGATCTATTGTTGGAATTGAAGCCCTGGATAATGCTTTCCTGAGACAGTGGGGAGATAAGAAGGATTTCATGTATTATATGACTGATTTCAGGTCTTTGAAGAAGATGGAAGGAGAGTCTGTCTCTGAATTCTCGAAAATATTCAATAAAATGTACAATAAGATTCCTGATGAAATAAATCCATCAGAAGCCTCGGCCAAGATGTCCTATGCTAGTGCGTTTGGCCCCGATTTCTGTCTTCTATTGAGAGAAAGAAGAGCTGCCTCCTTGGCTCAAATGCAAGACGCATCCATAGAAGTGGAATCCAATGTATTAGCAGCTGATAGATTGAGCAACGAGGCTGACACGGGTAGGAGAAAAGGAAAATACGAAGCCTCAACTTCTGGCCCATTGGTGCCCCACCTTCAAGTAGATGAACTGACCAAAATGGTGAAGTCTTTGTCTGTAGAGATGGAAAGACTGAAGCTAGAGAGAAGGCAAGCATACAAGGGCCCTCAGAGCGCCGAAAACAAAGGAGGCTTTTGGAGGCCAAACAATATCACTTCCCTGATGTTGCAAAGAGACAGAGATGACCAAAAAATTCAGGCACCTTTTCAAAACAATTTTGTGGCTGAAGGAGAAGAAGGGGAAACAGACGAGATTGAGCTTGAAATCCATTTCTTTGGATATACTCCTCCTTTTCCTCATCTCACTCAATCGGCATATGAGGAATCTCTCATGGACAGTCGTCTAAATGAGTTGAGCAAGGGAGAAAAGGCTGGCGACGGTCAAGGCAGGTACAACCTGAGGTCCAACAAAAGGACAGTAGGACTTGATATTCTTGAGCAGTCCACTAGAATAGAAAAGCCTGCTAACACAATAGAAGATGGTCACATAGGTAAGAAAGCCCAACCCCTCTCTCTCGTTGTCCACAATCATGTTCTTGAAATAAAAGAAATTCCAAAGCCTACATCTTCTTTTAACTTTGAGCATGAGATCAAAAAGATCAGGATCCCTGTGCCCCTCATAGAGCTGATTAAACATGACGAATTCAAAAAGTGCTTCTCTGAAATTTTACAGTCTGAAGCCTCATGCCTTCTCTCAGACTCCATAAACCTCCAAGATGAAAAGCCAGTAGTTGTCTTGGGCCCTATGGTAGAAAATAGAGATGACTCATCCCCCCCTTTCTACACATCCCTGAACGTACATGATAAAGTGTTGCACAACTACTTGATGGATTCAGGGGCCTCTCACAACCTCATGCCCAAAACAGTCATGGAGGAACTAGGACTAGAAGTAACTCGATCCTATCATGATCTCTATTCCTTTGACTCTAGGAGAGTTCAGTGTCTTGGAGTTATCAAAACCTGGTTGTGACCTTGTTTTAACTGCCCATGAAGAGTGTGGTCATGGATATTGTAGTAGTTGATGTCCCCCCCAAGTTCGGTATGCTATTATCAAGATCTTGGATAAAACAATTGGGGGGAACCTTGCAGATGGACCTCACATATGCTACTATCCGAGTGTTTGGAGGATAGCATAGAAGACTATACACGGAAGCCCAACTGGCCTACATAATCAGTGATGAAGCCAACCCTACCAACCATCCCATATTTTCCTTGGACACCGACTTAGGTTCCAGTCTGCTCCAACTCACTCATGCTCCCGAACCTCCTCTTAGACTCAAAAATCAGCCCACCATTTCCCCCGAACTTCCTCCCTCCATCACCTCTGTCTGGAAACTGTTCTTTGATGGAGCCTCTTCCAGGGAAGGAGCTAGAGCTGTGGTGTTTTTTGTGTCACCTTCTCAAGAAACCATATCTCTGTCATACAAATTAGAATTTGAGGTTACCAACAATGTGGTAGAGTATGAGGCTCTTTTTCTGGGATTGAGAGCTACGAGGGAAATGGGAATTCAGGAAGTAGCAGTGTTCCGTGATGCAGAGTTGGTAGTTCAGTAGATCAGGAATGCTTATCAGGCTAAGAATCCTCAACTCAGAAGCTACAGAAATGAGGTGTGGGACCTAGTCGACAGTTTATTCTCATCATTCAACATTTCATTCATCCCAAGAGAGGAGAAGACAATGGAAGATTCCTTGGCTACATAGGCTAGCAATTTCAAAGTACCATTGCCGCACAAATTCAGATATGATGTAGAGGTAAAGTACAGGCCCTCCATACCTGACAACATCAAACATTGGAAGGTATTCGAGGATGATCTCTAGGTCAAGAGGTTCTTGGAGACTGTCGAGGAATTTTCATAAATGCACATTGACCAAGATGTTGTCTCAGAGGAAGAGCTTGATGGGGGTAATTTTCTGAATAAGATTGCAGGGCGTGACATTGTACAGCTTCCCAGCAACCACATTCCCAGAGGACTGGTTCCTTTGGAAAGAATTTTTGATGGAAATGATGTATTGTTAAAGGGAAAAGTCTCAGAGGAGGACGTTGGTACTATTCAGTGCAACATTGGGACCGAGGGTGAGCCCAAGTTTGTCAAATTGTCAAAGAGTCTGACAGAGGAGAAGAGGTCTGAATACATTGGACTTTTGAGGGAATTTTCTGATGTGTTTGCCTGGACCTACGAAGACTTCAAAACCTATGACACCTCTGTCATCGAGCATAAAATTCCATTAAAGGAGGAGGCAAATCTGTTCAGGCAAAAGCTGAGACAGATTAATCCCATGTTGTTTCCTATCATGGAGAGGGAAGTGAAGAAGTTGATTCAAGCTCAGATCATTGTGCCACTAAGATATTCAGAGTGGGTGGCCAACTTGGTGCCAGTAAGGAAAAATAATGGAGAAATATGACTCTGTGTAGACTTCAGAAACCTGAACAAGAGCTCACGGAAGGATAACTACCCCTTGCCAAAGATGGAACATATACTGCAGAGGGTGACAGGATTTCCAGGATGTCCATGGTTGATGGTTTCTCTGGATACAATCAGGTCTCTATTCTGCCTGAGGACAGGGAAAAGACAACATTCACCACTCCATGGGGCACATTCATGTATGCCAAGATTCCATTCAGACTAATGAATGCAGCGGCGACATTCCAGCGTGCCATGGACATAACTTTCGTTGGGGAAAAGGATAAATTTGTGGTCATTTATCTGGATGACATCACGGTGTTTTCAAAATCTAATAAATAACATCGTTTCCATCTCAGGAGAGTTTTCTTGAAATGTAGAAAGTTTGGCATTTCATTAAACCCTAAGAAATCTTTGTTTCCCTGCAGGAGGGAAATTTATTAGGCCACATAGTATCAGAAAAAGGAGTCAGGATTGACCCCAACAGAGTTGAGGTGATACAAGCCTTATCAATCCTGAGGTCCAGGAAGGAGGTCCAATCTTTCCTCAGCAAAATTAATTTTCTGAGGAGGTTTGTACCTAACTTTGTTGAGGAGGTAAAGCTTATAACAACCATGTTAAAGAAAGAGAATGAAGTAAGGTCGATCCCTCAATCGTGACATTCCTTTGAACAAATCAAGAAGGCCCTGACCGAAGCTCCTGTGCTTATCAGTCCCGACTACTCAAAGGATTTCCTTATTTTCTCCTTTGCCTCACTTGACACAGTGGCTTTTGTTCTATTACAGACAAATGATAGTGGGCTAGAGCAGCCTATTGATTATTTCAGTCGAGCATTGAGGGATGCCGAAGTCAGGTATGACACTATGGAAAAGCAAGCTTATGCTCTAGTAAAATCTCTCAAAGATTTTAGAACCTACATCCTCCAGTCAAAGATCATCGCCTATGTCCCCTCAGTTGTTGTTAAAGACATTCTTATTCAACCTGATATGGACGAGAGAAGGAGTAAATGGTTAGCCAAGATCCTAGAATTCGACCTGGAGATAAGGCCCACCAAATTGATCAAAGGTCAAGGTTTAGCCAAGCTGTTAGCTGAAGCAAACTGCCAAGTGTTGGGGATAGGTTTCATCAACGAATGCTCAGGTATTCAGCAAGATCGACTGCCTGACGTAGACCATCGAAGGGAGCCCCCATTGGCTCAATGTTCTTGGTATAAGGATGTCATATACTTTCTACAGGAGCTGCGGCCTCCAGACGGCCTGCAAAGAAGCAAAGCAAGAGTTCTAAAGCTTAAATAAGTCAGATATTGCCTGATCGATCAAGTGTTATATTGGAAAGACCCGCTGGGGGTTCTTTTAAAATGCATAAGTCCACCAGAGGCCGAGATGATCGTGGCTGAATTTCACAGTGGCCTGTGTGGAGGGCACCATTTTTGGAGAGCCACAACCCACAAAATCCTCAGGGTTGGGTACTACTGGCCTACCGTGTTCACTGATGTCTGCAAGAGGGTCAGAGCCTGCATCAAATGTCAAAAATTTGCAGGAAAGCATCAGCTCAAGGCTCTGTCATTAAAACCGGTGGTGGTTTCAGGGCCTTTCCAGCAGTGGGGCCTAGATTTCATTGGAGAAATTCACCCTGCTTCTAGTGGCCAGCACAGGTGGATCCTGACTGCTACAGATTTCTTTACCAAGTGGATTGAATCTATCCCCACCAAGATTGCTTCGCATAAGGTAATGATTGGATTATTGGAGGACCTCATCACAAGGTTTGGCTGCCCAAATAAGATTGTCACTGATAATGCAGTCGTTTTTGGATCTGAACCACTAGCCAAATTCTGTGAACAGTTCGAGATCAAATTGATTCACTCCACCCCATATTATCCACAGGGAAACGGTCTAGTGGAATCCTCCAACAAAAGCCTGATAAGGGTCATCAAAAGGTTGTTGGAAGACAACAAAAAGGCTTGGAATTCAAAGTTGAAATTCGCCCTATGGGCTGATCGGGTGACTACAAAAAGATCTATAGGTCTCTCCCCTTTCCAGTTAGTCTATGGAGCTGAAGCCATCTTCCCTTTTCAGCTAGCCATTCCTGTAGCGAAATTCCTCCAGGATTATCAGGAAGATCCCAATGACATGATCAAAAGGATTCATCAGCTAGTAGAGGTCTAGTAGACTAGGGAGTAGACAATGGATAGAATTTGGGACCATCGGCAAAATATAAAGCAAGTCTTTGATAAGAAGGCCAAGAAGGAGTGGTTCCAGAGAGGAGACCTGGTGCTGAAATGGGATGCTCCTAAACAAGATAAGGGAAAACACAACAAATTTGAAGCCCTGTGGAATGGGCCTTTTAGAATCTCCGAGACTTTCTCAAATAACACATACAGGTTGCAAGATTTGGAAGGTGAAGAAGTTTTCAGCAGCCCAGTGAATGGGCACTTCCTGAAGAAATGTTTTGTCTGAGCCTCCGGTGGCTCCTTTGTTTGTAAATATTGTTCTTTCTTGTTTCTTAGTTCGTTTCCATTTTAATTTTTGTGTCCTAATAATGAATCCATAGCCCAACAGTGAGGCACTGAAACTGCAAAATGAGTCCTTAGAGCATCACAGGGATGACTCTATCCCCCATGGAGCCTAATGTTAGCAACAATTATGGTATCGGGGAACAAAGGTACACGGGTCTGTAGGACTGCGCGATAAGTGCCCAAGCGCAGCACACAAAAGAAATCTACTTGGGGCCCAAGTCAAGCAAGAGAGCCTAATCATGAACACGAGAAGCGGCAAAGGCTCCACAAGAGGGTTCCATCCAAAATCGGGATATCGGAGATCCCGAGAGCGAGAGTTTTGTGCATTGCAGAATCGCGAGTCTGGAGGAGGCGTTCTCGTTAACATCACAAACCGTGAAATCCCGATGGAGAGTATGGTCGAGGGCATATGGTAGTGGTCACTTGGACCAGGGCCTAGTCGAAGGGCTAGCATGGAAGGCGCATCGGCAATCGAAAAATCAGGAGTTTCGGGTACATGTGCACCTCGGCACCGCGAATCCCGAATCCCCAAAACCCCAAAACCCCGAAACCTCACCACATACCTATCCCTTGTCGCCATTTCATATCCTTGTGTCATGCCAACCACAGTTTTTCCCGGCCCCTGTGTTCCTCCATCTGGCTCGTACTCTTCAAAACCCATAAATTATGCCACTTACATTTTCCCTATCGCTTTCCCTCTGCCACATCCATCCACATGGCCTCTCCTCATCCCATATCCACACCAAGCATGTCAAGTCACCCCTGCCTGATCATCGTCCATTCACCACTTCATGTCAAGTCCTCCATTCATCACGACGGCCTCCACGTCTACCCGCTAGTCTGGCCATGAATTCTCCGAGAAGATCCAAATGGAAGAATGAGAAGACACCCATGTCCTGTAGGTACAGAGTCGATCGGGGTCTTTCCCGATCCCAATAAAACAGTTATTGCAACATTTGATGGTGGTTAAACATCGTTTCCACCATAAATGGAAAGCCCATAAATGACTGTAAGCTTGTCAATTCATTCACAGGTCCTTTTGGAGCGCGATTGCATCTGACTGAAGTTCACGACTGTCTAGACACTACAGGCACAGTAAACATGCAGACTTAATGCCTTCAATGCGATGTCTCAAATTGGCTTCTATGTTTTTGCTCTAAGTATTTAGAGGAGTTTTCTCACATTTTGTAGGGCATCGATGGTTGAGAAGAGCTCCCGGTTGTAAAGCTTTAATGAAGCATTGATACTCTAGTTATGTATAGACTTCTGAGACTTCTTGCCTTATGAATGCCAATTTCTTTTACATCTTTGTTATACTATGTTAGAATAGCTTGGAATTGGAGGATCCAGTCGAGTTGTTGTTGTTATAGGATGATGTTGTAATGGATCACTGTAATAGTTACGATGTTTTTAATTAGTTCTTGTGTTTTTCCCAGCGCTGAGTGACTTGGAATTGGAGGATCTAGTCAAGTCCCCTTTCAGTTACTTGAGACCCTGAACCAAGAGGATCTTGTATTTAGAGTCTTTCTTTTGCAAACCGCTGAAATCCTGCTGCCCAAAGCTGTTTGTCCACCCTTTCTATCAAGTCTTCCACCTGCTCACCTTTTAATCAACCCGCTGGCTGAAGTTAGGTTTCCAGAACTCCTTTGTTCTTTATGTACCAAATACAGTCCCTAAGTTAGAGTGATGTCTCCTCAAGTCTTTATCCCCCATTTGATCATCCCTTTAAAAACAAATCGTGACATTAAACTGATGGGTGACGGGCTCTGCTCCTGCAAGCAATCCAGGAGTGACTTCGGACGCTAACATTTATGGCACCATTGTCGGGGACGAAATTGAAGATTTTCCCTGGGTAGAACGACATTGAGCCTCCGAATCCAAAGGTGCATCGTATTATCAGAGCCTTTCAAGATTGCTCATTTGCACCTGGAGACTCCATTGTGAAGACTCCGCTGGGGAGAACCTGCTCTGTTAATTGTGGCTTTCAGAGGCAGGCATACGCGATCTCATGCACAAATACCTCTAGAAACGCCTGAAACAGATCCAGAGGCGGTGCTCAGAAAGGGAAAGGCCTCTGAAGAAGAAGCGTCCATCATTGAACCAGGTAATCCACCATATCCTTCTGTTGGAGCTCCTTTTTCTCCTCCTCAGTTATTTGACAGGCCTGCCTCTGCAGTTCCTCGTTTCCTAAATTTTGGGAGTGTTCCTGTCAAGTTTTCCTCTCCTAGTCTACGACCGAGGGTCAAGACCTTGTCACTCCTCTCTCTCCTGAAGATATACCCTGGCATAGACCTAGGACCACAGAAGAGTTCCCCACTCCTGCACAAGGAGGAGCACCTGCTGACTTGAGCTCGATATCTCGTTCCTTGAATCACCTCTTGTTTCCCACCCCACTCCGAGATTCATTCCCAGTAGCCCCTTCGTGAACTCCTTCTCCTCCAAATTCTCCCCCCCCTAATATTCCTATGGCAGGTGCTAATTCCCCTCTGAATAGAATGGACGCCATAGTTTCTACTAGGTATGCTCCCTTCATCTTACCTCAGCCCACGAATCCTTTCCCTGCTCGATATTACTTGAAATATATGCCCAAGTTCATCGGGGAAGGGGACATAACTGCGGAAGAACACCTGGCTGCTTTCTACAGTTATGCAGACAACCTGAACATTGGAAATGAAGATGTCTGGATGAGGGTTTTTTTCCAGAGCCTGGATGGTGAGGTAAGGAAATGGTTTAGAGGATTAGCTCCCGGATCTATTGCTAGAATTGAAGCCCTGGATAATTCTTTCCTGAGGAAGTGGGGAGATAAGAAGGATTTCATGTATTATATTACTGAGTTCAGGTCTTTGAAGAAGATGGAAGGAGAGTTTGTCTCTGACTTCTCCAAAAGATTCAATAAAATGTACAATAATATTCCTGATGAAATAAAGCCATCAGAAGCCTCGGCCAAGATGTCCTATGCTAGTGCGTTTGGCCCCGATTTCTGTCTTTTATTGAGAGAAAGAAGAGCTTCCTCCTTGTCTCAAATGCAATACGCATCCATAGAAGTGGAATCCAATGTATTAGTAGCCAATATATTGAGGAACGAGGTTGACACGGGCAGGAGAAAAGGAAAATCCGAAGCCTCAACTTCTGGCCCATCGGTGTCCCACCTTCAAGTAGATGAACTGACCAAAATGGTGAAGTCTCTATATTCAGAGATGGAAAGACTGAAGGTAGAGAAAAGGCAAGTGTACAAGGGCCCTCAGAGTGCCGAAAACAAAGGAGGCTTTTGGAGGCCAAACAATATCACTTCCCCGATGTTGCAAAGAGACAGAGATGACCAAAAAATTCAGGCACCTTTTCAAAACAATTTTGTGGCTGAAGGAGAAGAAGGGAAAACAGACGAGCTTGAGCCTGAAATCCATTGCTTTAGAGATACTCCTCCTTTTCCTCATCTCACTCAATCGGCATATAATGAGTTGAGCAAGGGAGAAAAGGTTGGCGGCGGTCAAGGCAGGTACAACCTGAGGTCCAACAAAAGGACAACAACACCTGATATTCCTGAGCAGTCCACTAGAACAGAAAATCCTGCTAACGCAATAGCAGATGGTCATAGAGGTAAGAAGGCCCAACCGCTCTCTCTCATTGTCCATAATCATGTTCCTGAAATAAAAGAAATTCCAAAGCCTACATCTTCTTTTAACTTCGAGCATGAGATCCAAAAGATCAAGATCCCTGTGCCCCTCACTGAGCTGATTAAACATGACGAATTAAAAAAGCGCTTCTCTGAACTTTTACAGTCCAAAGCCTCATGCCTTCCCTAAGACTCCATAAACCTCCAAGATGAAAAGCCAGCAGTTGTCCTGGGCCCTATGGTAGAAAATAGAGATGACTCATCCCCCCCTTTCTACACATCCTTGAATGTACATGATAAAGTGATGCACAACTTCTTGATGGATTCAGGGGCCTCTCACAACCTCATGCCCAAAACCATCATGGAGGAACTAGGACTAGAAGTCACTCGAGCCTATCATGATCTCTATTCCTTTGACTCCAGGAGAGTTCAGTGTCTTGGAGTTATCAAAACCTGGTTGTGACCTTGTTTCAACTACCCATGAAGAGTGTGGTCATGGATATTGTAGTAGTTGATGTCCCCCCCAAGTTCGGTATGCTATTATCAAGATCTTGGATAAAAAGACTGGGGGGAACCCTTCAGATGGACCTCACATATGCTACTATCCCAGTGTTTGGAGGAGAGCATAGAAGACTATACACGGAAGCCCAACTGGCCTACATAATCAGTGATGAAGCCAGCCCTACCAACCATCCCATCTTTTCCTTGGACACCGACTTAGGTTTCAGTCTTCTCCAACTCACTAATGCTCCCGAACCTCCTCTTAGACTCAAAAAGAAGCCCACCATTTCCCCCGAACTTCCTCCCTCCATCACCTCCGTCTGGAAACTGTTCTTTGATGGAGCCTCTTCCAGGGAAGGCACTGGAGCTGGGGTGGTTTTTGTGTCACCTGCTCAGGAAACCATATCTCTGTCATACAAATTAGAATTTGAAGCTACCAACAATGTGGCAGAGTATGAGGCTCTTGTTTTGGGATTGAGAGATGCGAGGGAAATGGGAATTCAAGAAGTAGCAGTGTTCGGTGATGCAGAGTTGGTAGTTCAGTAGATCAGGAATGCTTATCAGGATAAGCATCCTCGACTCAGAAGCTACAGAAATGAGGTGTGGGACCTATTCGACAGTTTCTTCTCAGTATTCAACATTTCATTCATCCCAAGAGAGGAGAACACAATGGCAGATTCCTTGGCTACATCGGCTAGCAATTTCAAAGTACCCTTGCCGCCCAAATTCAGAAATGATGTAGAGGTAAAATACAGGAAAAACACTCACAACAAAGGGAACGACAGTTGTTACATTCGAATGAACGATACTTCCCACAAAGGGAACAACAGTTCTTACATTTGAATGAACGATACTTCCCACAAAGGGAACGACAATCACAAAAAAGGGAATGACAATTGTTACATTCAAATGAACGAAACTACCTGAAAAAGGAACAATAATCGCAACAAAGGGAACGATAGTTGTTACATTCAAATGAACAACACTACCTGCAAAGGGAACAACAAACACAACAAAGGGAACGAAAATTGTTACGTTCAAATGAATGACACTACCTAGAAAGGGAACAACAATCGCAACAAAGGGAATGACAGTTGTTATGTTTGAATGAACGACACTACCCGCAAAGGGAACAACAATCGCAAAAAAGGGAATGACAACTGTTACGGTCAAGGAAGATGACGATGATTGTTCAAATTTAACCATCTAATTAAGTAATTGGATACCTCCCGCAGAAATTATTCTTTTATCTCATCTAGGATTGATTAGTCATTAACTAAATTCATTTAATTTTATGGGTTGGTTTATTCAATGATCGGGAAAATACAATATATTAGATGGTTTACAATGTCATGCATTCATTTCTATTTACTACAGTTACAGCTGCACATTCGTTTAGTGAAGTCATATGACTTTTTGCTGCAAAACATGACATATTCATATCCTGTATAAAACAAGGTTTATATTCGATGAATTTTCAATGTAAAACAAGAGCAGTTTGAAGTTTGAATAAGGAACATAAAAGAGTGCTAATTACAATCAACCTTCCTAGTTTTTATTCTCCAAATCTCTTTAGAGTGACTTCCCTAGAAAGTAAAAACCTAAAACTCGATCAAATCTTTAAAGAAAAATATATACAATATGTACAGTGATGGAAAGACAATAATTTCACGAAGTCGAAGATGTTGGGTTACCTTCCCAGCTAGCTAAAATATGAACAATAGAATCATTACTTACTTCTTGGAAAAATGATTCCTTTGAAATAGGCTGATGGTAGAGTCGTAGCCGATGTCCATTTACTAGAAAAGGAGCACTAGAATCGTCGATGGTAGATAAAGTGACAGTGCCATTATCATGGAATTCTTTGATTTCATAGGGTCCCATCCACCTTGTCTGTAGTTTCTCAAGAAAATCCTGAAATATGGAAGAATAGAGAAGCACCCAATCACCTTTCTGGAAGGATTTATTTTTGATATGCTTGTCATGCCAGTTGGATCTCTATTGTTGAATAACAAATGTGAACTAAAGGGAAAACAAGCATGCTTCATCTAACTCATTGATATGCTCTAAACACTATGTGTGTGCTTTTGTAAGATCCAGTCCAATTTCATGGGCCATTCTTAGAGTCTTGATCTCAAATTCAATTGGAAATATAGGTTCTTTGCCAAAGACTAGGTGATAAGGAGAGTAGCCAGTAGTGTTATGCCATGTTGTGCGATAGGCCCATAAGGAATTTGGAAGATCAGATGCCCAATTTTGACAATTTGTTGAAATTGTTTTTGTCAAGATTTCCTTCAAGAATTTATTGGTACTTTCCACTTTTTTGTTTTCCTATAGGTGGTATGGGGAGGTAACCCTATGTTTAATGTGATAATTGTGCAGAGTGGCTGATATTTTATGTGCTATAAATTGCGACCCTTCGTTAGTGATTACTTCCCTGGGTAATCCATAGCATACAAATAGTTCAAAGAGAAATTTAATGACTGCTTCCTCAGTTGTGTTTGGAAAGGTCACTGCTTCTACCCACTTGGTCATATAGTCTGTTGAAACTAGTATATAAGCTTTCTAGTTTGATTCTGGGTTGAAGGGGCCAATAAAATATAGTGTCTGTCTTTTGAAAGGTTCTTCCACCACTTTTGGTTGTAGGGAAATTTCATCATATTGTCCTGGTCGTCCCATCCTCTGACAGTTGTCACAGGCCTGGACATACTTCTTTTCATCTTTGAATATTGAGGGCCAATAATAGCCCATCTGTAAAACCTTATGTCCATTTTTGTGGTCTGCGAAATGTTCACCATAGGGCTCATCATGGAATTATTTTAGGACATCGTGGATCTCATTGTATATGATACATCTTCGGATATGAATATTAGACCCTGTGTGGAAAAGATATCCACCAACCCAGGTGAACCATGCACTACGTTGAACAATTAATTTCCTTTCTCTTGGTGATAGGTGTGCTGGCAATTTCCCAACTACCAGGTAATTCGCCACATCAGTGTACCATGACATCTTAATAGTCACAGCGAACAGGTGTTCGTCTGGAAATTTTTCTTCATCTGTCAAAGAGTTATTTGTTCTGGGTACACGAGACAAGAAATATGCAACAATATTCTCTCTTCCCGACCGATCCTTAATGATAATGTTGAATTCCTGCAATAGAAACAATCATCGAGTAACCCATCCATTAGTAATAGGTGTGTTGGATAAATATGGAATATAAGAGTGACCAGTATAAAAAATTACTGGATAGTCTGTTATATAGTGGAGAAATTTATTAATAGCATGTATAACAACTAAAAATTCTTTTTCTGTTACTGCGTAATTTAATTCGGCAGGAGTAATATTTTTTCTAATAAAATAAATAGCTTAAGGTTTCTTGTCTTCTTCCTATCCAAGGACAACACCTATAGCGATATACGATGCATCAAAAGATATTTGGAATGGTAACTTCCAGTTCGGTCCTCTTAGCATTGGTTCTATTGAAACTAACCTTTTAAGCTCTGCAAATGCAACATCACATTTATCAGACCACTGAAATTCCACATTAACGGTTAAAGCATGTAAAGGTGCAGCTATTCTTGAAAAAATTTCTATGAATCTATGATAATAACCTACACAACCAAGGAAACTACGTACCTCAATCTGTTTACAAGGTGTCAGCAAATTAAGGATTACCTATATCTTTGTTGGGTTTACCTTGATTCCATATGCAAAAATACAGTGTCCTAGTACCACAACTTAAGTCATCATCATATGACAATTATCATGGATCAAATATATCTTGGTAGCAATGCATCGTTCCAGTACTTTCTCCAGATTTCTTAAATCTTGATCAAAGTCAGTGCCATAAGGGGTAAAATTGTACATGTAAACTTCAAGTCCTTCATTAATTAAATAAAAAAATATTCTTAAAATAGATCTCTCGAATGTAGCTGGAGCATTACACAATCCAAAGGGAAATACTCGATATGTGAAGGTACCCCAAGGACATGTGAATGTAGTTTTATCCTGGTCTTCTGAAGCAATAAAAATATGATTATAACCGCTAAATCCATCTAGGAAGGAGAAAAATTGCTTCCCTACTAAAGTATCAAGGACTTGATCAATAAAAGGTAGGGGAAAATGGTCCTTCTGGATAGCTTTATTGATTTCTCTGTAATATACACAGATTCACCACTTACCATTCTTTTTAGGGACAATTACTAATAGAGAGACCCATTAGCTGTCTGAAATAGGATATATGAAATCTACATCCAACAATTTATGTAATTCTTCTTTGACAATGTCCCAGAGATGAGGGTTTAATATTCGTTGGGGATGTCAGATGGGTTGGGTGTATTTTTTGATATAGATATGATGTGTACATAGTTGGGGATCAATGCCATTCATGTCGGGATACTCCCAAGAAAAATCATGTTGGTATTTAGAAAGGATCTGAATCAATTTTTTCTATTGTTGTTCACTCAAATTGGCGTTGATGTTCAGAAATCTTCCCGGTGTGATTTCAAATGTAATGATGTTATGGAAAACAATAGTGGGAATCTGTTGCTCCATCAATTCTTCTAAAGGATCTCCCTGTGCTTCATTATCTAAAAAACCTTTTAGCATTTGACATGTGGGGTTTCTTATAACAATTGGGATGTTAATGAAGTTGTTGATCACATCATCTTCTAGTTGGTTTTTGAGTCCAAGAGCTTCTTCTAGTGTGAGAGGAGATCATAGTTTTCTTCTAGATATCTAGGTGGTTGCAACTGTTGATGTATGGCAGGAAGACTTGGTTTAGTTGGAGGATACAAGATAAGGTTCTTTATAGCACTTCCTATAACAATCTTCATGTTACATGTGTGACATCCTATGTATGCATATGTTGTTGATATCCATGGTCATCCCAATAATAACGGGTGTCCATCTAGTCTACTTCTTGGGTTGATAACTAGGAAATCAGTTGGGTATTCCCAAGTGTCAACTGAGATTGCTATGTCTTTTAATGTGTCTATTGGTTTAACCATTGATCTATCATCTAGTTCTAACATAGTTGAAGTAGGTTTGAAGGAGGTAATACCCAGGACAATACAGGTCTCGGTGATCATAATGTTGATGGTTGCCCCCAAATCCACCAGTGTGTTTGGAAAAAAACAACCCTGTATCGTAACCGTTACCACAGGATTTCCTGGGTCTGTGTACTTTATTGGCTCTTTCTTGCATAGAATAAGATCAGACAAAGTTCCTACCACATGAAGAGTTGATGGATTCTTCGTTTTTCTTCCGGTCTTCTTCCCACATAACTCTTTGATTGTTTTTGCATAGATTGTGATGTCTTGTAAAGCTTGTAGGAGTGGAATTTTAACACATAGATTATTTAGTTCCTCAACGATATCAAATTTAGGATATACAGTTGGTTTCATGATCATTATCCTCTCAGGAAACATGGGAGGAGAAATTATGTCTTTATCGGGATTTTGTTGCTCGATTGTGCTTTCCCCCTATTCTGTTTCTTCTATTATGACCACAGTCGATGGTTTTATTGTTGGTTGTCTATCATTCTCATTCTCCGGTTTTTTATGGATGTCACTTTCCTCGAGAGAAATTACACTCCCTGATCTCAACCGAAGTTCATTGCACCCTACAAAATTTGTTTCACCCTCCAAATTCTTGACAATTTGCACGAGTTGGACTGGTCTGTATTAGGATTCAGGTTGGGTTGAGCTGGTAATTGAGGGTGCATTTGAGGTTGGGGATTTTGGGGCAATTGAAGTGGAGCTTGTAAAGTGTGTTGAGCTTGAGGAGCCATTCCCATGGGTTGATTAGTCAGTCCCATGGGGCGCTGCCAGTTCTGATTCCAATTGGGGGCTTGGGTAGTTGTGTTATTCCACTGTGAAGCATAGGGGTTATTATTTGAATTCTACCAAAATGGGGTAGAGTATTGCAAGTTAGGCCAAGTAGGATTAACAAATGGTTGATTTGGCTAGAGTGCAGTAGGATATTGCTGGGACTTCCAGGTGGGATTAGCAAATGGTTGGCTCTGCCATGTGCTTCCATAATTATGTTGTTGATTATACTGCCCAGAAAAGAAAGAAGAAGGATTTTCTAGCATACCTGGGGGGAGAGCCTGCCACTGGCGACGCTGAGCCATAAGGTATATTGGTTATGTTTCCTCTTCTGCTTCTTTAAAGACAACTTTTAGTCCTAGGAGTGATGGACATTGCCCTGTTGCATGATATTTGGCACAGATGGTGCAGGTCCAAACCACGTCCAAGGGGAACTCTCTTGAACCATGTTTCCTCCTGCATCATGGAAAAATATAGCTAATGAATGTTCTTATTCTTCTTGTTTCTATTTAACCTGCAGAACATCCAATTGTGTAGTCAAAGTACCCAAAATGTCATTTTTAAAAGTTTCTAAAATATTACCAATTTATGATTGGGTGACACTCCTGCTAGTAATGTTGTTATTTCTAGTGATGGGGTCTCGTATTCCCGATCTGGTTCATGTACTACCGCGCGAACACCTGATACACAATTGGACAATGTCATCATATGTTTCTTGATAAATATCACCTTTTCCCATCAAATTTAACGTCTCTACCCATTCATCCTTCATACCTTTTATTATGGTGGATTTAAGTACCTCAGCTGGTAGTGTATCGTAAGGTGATCTCTACAGGTTATATTGAAATATTTCAACATATTATTCTAGTGTTTCATTTTCTTTTGCAATCATTTTAAATATTTCATCCTTTAAATCCTTGGTTCTATAATAGTCTTGATATTTCGTAAGGAAGGCTTGTTTCATTTCATCCCATGATTTTATCATTCCTCCCCCTAGTCCCATAAACCATTGTAAATATTCTCCTTTCAAGGTGGAAGGAAAGAGATTTAGTTTCTGGGGTTCATAGGTATATTCATAGCCTCTACACAGGACATCAAACTCAAATAAGAATGTGTTAGGGTCTTTTGAGATCAATCCATTGAAGGTTTGAATATCCTGTAGTGGAATAGATTTCATTGGGGCATTAGAAATTGAATCAACTATAGGATATTCCAAAGTGGAAGTCTGGGGTCGTGGTGGATTTTGTTGTTCCATTCGGTCGAAGATGTGCCAATAGCCTTCATGGATTTCTTAGTATGGGTGTTCTACTCGAGGTGGTTTATTACTTGGTCCATTAGGAGATTTGATCGTGCTACCTATGTCTAGGATTTTAGGTGTTCCTTCTTCTGCAAAAATGACAGGATATCTAGGTTCAAGTGATGGTGGGTTTTCCTCAATAATTCCACTGGTTTCCCCTTCTCCTTCTCTCAAATTACAAGAATTTCCCTTGCCTAAAGGACTGAAAAGTGGAGTGTGTGTATTTTGAAAACTCTGTTTAGTTCCTTCAGTTTCGTTATGAACCTCAGCATGAGCTACTGTTGGTGAATTTGTTTCTTGAGGGACTTAGGAAGAAACATTTCGAGGTCCAACCGAGGATTTGAGATTCAACTTTTAGGATAATTTCGTCTATAAAAGTGCTCCTTAAAGGGTTTTTTTTTTTTTTCCAGGTTCTTTCTTCTTAGTCATACACACTAAAACAAATTCTATGCACCTATATAACCTCTATGCATCAGTTGAAGGTGGATGTTGGCACAAGCATTTTACTTGTTTCCTACATAGGTTCTTACCTTCCATTTTCAATACCTCATCCTTCGGAGACGCAACCTATACTATCTTTGACATTCTCCCTGGCAACGACGCTAAAATGTTGGTCTCTAAAGATGTCCTAAAAACAACCTTAGTCTGACATTAATTTATCAACCGAGGATTCTTCTTTTCTCACAAGAATTTCAGCAAAGTCTATGTAGATAGTCGTAGAGGTTAAATCGTGTAGATAATTCAGTCACAACAAATCTAAGTCTATCCAAATTACTGTAATAATCATGTTCTTCACACATTGACTAAAAACTCTGAAACTAATAACTCAATCAACATAAATATATTTTGAACATAAACACACCATGAATCAAAACATTAACCAATGACTAAATTCGTTTATCTATCTAAGAAACAACAATTTAGTCTATGAAGCACTTAATGAATCAATCTCTCGATAACTAGTTAATCTATTGGAAAGGAACAACAATCTACTGAATATTTAAGAAGGGACAACAAATGTGATTTAAACTAAAGGAACAACAACTGTGAATTTAATAAAAGGAACAATAAACACGAATTTAATTGGAAAGAGTTCACACGCGATAAATTTACAACAAATGGAAATGGAACAACAATCGATAATCTTCAAATGGAACATTACTCTCTGCAAATGGAACAACATTACCAA
This sequence comes from Picea glauca, assembly GCA_000966675.3. Lineage (NCBI taxonomy): Eukaryota > Viridiplantae > Streptophyta > Pinopsida > Pinales > Pinaceae > Picea > Picea glauca. The sequence continues at coordinate 386,604 of JZKD02S2127178.1, forward strand.
TTCATAAAAGAATCAACACATTAACGATTTATCTAAATTGTTGAAAGGAAATTCAAATCACAGAACTATAATAGAATTGATACGATTACATATGAGACAATAGCTCATTTCGACTAAGCCCACGGTCTTCAAAAGATACTGCTATGAAAAAATCAGTACGTAGAAATGATCAAAACGCTTGAATCTTTCATTAATTCCATAACTGATAAATCATTTACAAAACGGTATTGTTGTACAGAATGTCAACAATTAAGAGATCTGAATTCTTGGTTTGTCTCCTCTCTATTGTTCACTATTCTTTATATATTACAATGAGATAAGTAAATTAAGCTATCCTAAGGATCGAGAGATCCTCAAGATTTCTTTTACTATTTATGAAGATTTCAAGATAAAAATTCAATCTTCCTTTGAACCATTTTATGCATGATTCCTTTGATCTTCAATGGCCTATGCATCTTCATGATCTTCTTAATTATCTTTAGTTAACATCAATTGTCCATTTCTGCATAAAATCAAAACAATTCAAACCAAAGTTCAGAAAAATATCTAATATCATTCAATATTGTTTCTTAATGTCTTTTCAACCATTTTCTTCCCTAATTACTTCAAATTAATGGAAAAGTTAATCATGAATATATCACAAATCAAAGTAACAAGGAGAATATTTATACCTTTTTCTCAACCCAACACAAAGTATCTCCAACAAGTTGGTGCCTACATGTGTTATTGAGTTGGCTCTTAGGTGAAGGGATTGGTGTCTCTTTTAGGTGGGTACCTATAAACATTGTAATATATTAGTGTTTGTAGAAGGTTGTTTCCTGTGAACATATTTCCATGAAATTTTACCGTGGTTTTCTCCCATTTTGGTTTCCATGTTAAATCTTTGTGTACCTTTCAATGTATGTTTGTATATATTTATTATTGATTGATTATGGTTGGTATGTTGGATTACTGAGAGAGGGGGGTGAATCAATAATAGATCAATAATAATCCTTTTTAACCAAATAATCCAAGTGTCATATCAAAGTATAATTATCATCCAATAATGAGCAATGAACAAATGAACAATCTTACACATACATAGTACACCAGTGTTTTACATGGAAACCCAAAGTGGGAGAAAACCACATAATGTTTTTTCTTATATGTCTTGAAGAATTACATTCATTGGAAGCACCAACTTCCTCTATTTTCCAGCTGCAACTGGAAGGAGGCTCCAACCCCCTAGTTTCTCAGGCTACAACCTGAGGGAAGCTCCAACTCCCCAATTCTATGGCTACAACCGGAAGGAGGCTACAACCCCCTATGTTCTATGGCTACAACCGGAAGGTGGATACAACCACCTATCCATAACCGTTAAACCACCCTTAAGTAGAAGTAGAATGATGGAACCACTATCACATTATCACTGTAAGATATACCGCTGTAAAACTGTACCAATAAGCCTAAACCATGCATCAACCATTCATCAACCTGTACCTCAACATGTACCATGAACAAGTGCATCAACCATGCACCAACCTGTACCATAAAAATGTGCATCCAACCATGTACCAAGTATGTACCAATCATGTGCCAACTAATCATCAACTATTACTCATCAATATGTACCAACATCATCAACTATACACCTCATGTATGTGCCAACTCATCAACTACTTGTCTCAACCATGTACCCAACATGTACCTCA
>JZKD02S2127178.1:388344-407402 GCA_000966675.3 Picea glauca
ATCTTAAACCACTTTGACTACTTTGACCTTTTGGGGCTTCTAGATGACATATGAGGGTCCTCCAACTTTGTAAGGTCATAACTCTCAAACCGTGAGGAGTTATGTGACATTCCACATACCACCAGAAATGGAATGACAAGAAATATCCATCTAGGATAGTTTCACTAACAAATTCACTTACCTTCATCTTATTATTCCACAAATGAGCATGGGTTCTCTAACCATACTTCTAGGATAACTCAATCCGCAAAGTGTCTTCCGTGAGGGATTTCACCATAAGGGGACCACTTTGGATTTCATCCATTTGCACTTATTATCAACCATGAAAAGACAAAAATGAGTCATCTTTACATCAAAAAAAATTGGGTCCATTACCCAAACCTTTTTTCTACCTGGATTTCTTCAAGGGTTGATATCAATGACAACCAACCTTAATAAAAAATCTCCCCCTTTGGAATTGATGGAAACACTCTGATGAAAAACTAAAATTATGTCATGCAATACTGAATTCATATCAGTCATGCTCCCCCTGGAAACATTCCTCTATCCTCTACATTTTTGTGACCATTGCTCCCTCTAGAACCATGTCTCTGTCCTTTGCATCTGATGAATCTCTCCCCCTTTGTCATCAATGGCAAAGGTATCTTTCCATCTGGGGTTTCTCCTCCTGAATGAATTGTCCTCTTTATGGTGCTTTCTCATGTACATCTAATACATATAAGATGAGCATTCAAAAACATTCATTTTGGAGTAAAAATAACTCCGAGTCTTTGGTGAAGAAACTCAAAGGCTTCTTGTGGAAGCAGTTTTATAAAGATGTCTACCACATGTTCTTTTGTGCCTACATACTCAACTCTGATGTCCTTTTCTGCAACCTTCTCCCATAGAAAGTGATACTTTATTAGAATGTGCTTCGCCTTGGAGTGAATCACCAGTTTCTTTGAGATACTGATGGCACTTGTATTATCACAATAGATTGGAATGGGCTCATTATACTCAACTTGTATATCTGTTAGAGTTTGTTTCATCCAAAGAAATTGTGTACAACAAGATGTTGCTAAAATATACTCTACCTCAGCTATAGTTAAAGATATTGATGATTGTTTCTTGCTTAGCCATGTTACTAAATACTCACCCAAGTAGAACGTTTCTCCACTGGTGCTTCGTCGGTCATCAATACAACCTGACCAATTTGCATCTATGTAAGCAATAAGAGATAGATCCTTTCCTTTTGGATACCATAATCCAAACTCTTTTGTTCCTTTGAGATATCTGAAAATTCTCTTCACTGCTAATACATGTGATTCCTTTGTTGTTTCTTGAAATCGAGACACATGTCCAACTTCTTGCATTATGACAGCTACGCAACCCCTTTACCACCCACAGGTCGGAAGGTCCACGTGCACTCACAGGATCTTATTTTCCTCTCGCCGAAGAACACCAAGGTTCTTCTATTTCCCTATCGGGAAATATGCACCCACAGATCTCTTCTGCATGATCCCCCCTTTATTTACTTATCGAAGGAATGGAACTCACAGCTTCGCAAGTTCAAGGTCTATCACTGGGCTCTCGAATCCCTGAGACCCGATGGCCAGTCAACACTGACTCTATCTTCCCCTGTTGGGACTTCTGATTTGTCGGGATTTTCTCTATTGGAATATCGCTACTATCGATGTTGAACCACTCAATTTACCGACTCCCGATACCCGACGTGAAGAAACTCCGACGCACACATGTAGTTTGACTTTTCCACCTCCCGTCACTTCTATCGCGATTTCGGTATTCGCGGGATCACGAATCCTGATGTCAACGGATTCGGGACTTGCCTTTTCCCAATCCCCGATATGGTATGCCACATGTCCTCCACTAACTCTTGTTGTGGCCCCACACAACTCTTCCATCGGGATTTCGCATTTCGCGATTCCAAGCTGTCTGAGTATCCTGTCCTCAAGACTTCTGATATGTCGAACTCCGACTTCCCTTGGATCTTCTGACACATGTCCCCATTGATGGACAGTTTTGGGCTCATCGAGATATCACGGATCACGATATCACAATTCTTGTTGCACAAATTTGGAGCTTCGACTCATGAATCCCCGATACACGATATCATATGTAGTTATGATGGTCCTTGTGACTTGGGATCGACGGCTCTGCCTCTCCTGAGATTTAAAACTTCTTCCACACTTGCAATGCAACCCCCCTGCACCTCCGCAAGATCTAACGGCCCTCAGAATTTCATGAAATCTCCCCGAAGGATTTCAACCATCCGTTCTCCTTTTCTTAATCCACCGAAATGACGACGGGTTCTTCCACAGAACTTGTCCGCTTGCTCGCTAACCTGCGACGCTTCTTGCAAGCATTCAAGGCATCAACTCCTTGTGCTCCCCTCATGAGTATTCAAGTTCCTATACCTCCTGATCTTGTTCACGATTCTCAAGTCTTTCAAGAAACTCCTTCCGTGCACTCCTTGCGACAAACCTTCAATGACTTCTAAGTGTTGAAGTCTCTTGACTCTGCGCACTCCTGCTGCAGCAGTCCTTCAAAGCTTTACTCAGGTTCACAACCCTGAGAACTTTAACTAGCCTGAACAATCCTTTCATGGCTCATATGCCCAACTGCACCTTTGAGGAAATGAGAACAAGAGCTATCCCTAATTGAACCCTTCTGTCAACGCACTCCTTGCGGAAAATTCAACTGCACTCCTTGTAGGAATCCTCTTGGCTCAAATAGAGAAACAATTGAAACTCATTTCTTCCTCCTCTCAAACTTCAATTCACACATGAAATCACATACATAGCATATAAAAGAAAATGTATAACAGGAATTAAACATTCATGAGTGCATCAACATCAAACACACAGAGAACAACACCAACCATGAATTTGAATCAGAACTCTTCTATTAATTCAAATATCTGTACATGGGTGTTCTTACACAGCTCTATGTTTTCTCTTGCTCTTCTTGTTCCTCCAGAATAATGTTACAATACACAATGAGGGTGTCTATATCCGTTTTCCCTCTTCCTTCTAAGACTGTCTAATCTATGAATTAAATTCCTATCTACTTGCATTAACTAGATTAAATGTCGTCTATCTAATAAAGGACGAGAGCTATCCACTAAAGGTCCATTTACAATGTACAAAGGTGCCTCTTCTTAAATGACTCATTTAAGATTTGCGCAACAGTCCCAAAGCATTTTCAAAATTTGTGCTGCTTGTCCAGCTGTCTTCCGCTTCTGCGCTAGCTTGTTTGATGAGTTGGTGATGCTCCTGCATCACATTACATATGGTTTGGATGTTGTCACATATAGTAGGATGACAATCATTGACCTGTATTTACTCTAATCTGTAGACTTTGAATCATCATATTTTCTTAACTTGCAACTGGTTTTCATGGGAGTGATAATTGGTTTGCAATCTTCCATTCCGAACCTCTTTAATATTTCTCTGATATACTTGGTTTGAGAAATAAAAATTCATTGGTTGATTTGACATATTTGAAGTCCCAGAAAGAAGGATAGTTCTCCAAGTAATGAAATTTCAAATTCATTATGCATATCCTTTGGAAATTTCAGGCTTAACCTTTCATCATCACTACCAAAAATAATATCATCAACATAAACTTCAATTAATAAAATATTACCTTGACTTACCTTGATGTAGAGGTTGTTGTCTCGACTTCCTTTTCTGAACCCTCCTTTTTGTAGATACTTATCCAGTCTAGAGTACCATGCTCTAGGAGCCTGTTTTAGACCATACAAGGCCTTCTTTAATTTACGCACATAATTTGCATTCTCTGACAAATGAAATCCTTCTGGTTGTTCAATGTAGACTTCTTCTTCAAGTTCCCCATTCAGAAAAGCTTATTTTATGTCCATATGATACACTTTAATATTTTTGGAGCATGCATAAGCTAAAAGAAAATAGATTGCTTCAATTCTAGCAACTGGGGAAAATGTCTCTTCAAATTCGATTACTTCAATCCGTGCATATCATTTACATACCAATCTAGATTTGTTCCTTGTAACCTATCCATCTTCATTCAATTTATTCCTGAAAACCCATTTGGTTCCGATAACATTCTTATTCTTTGGTATTGGAACCAATTCCCAAGTGTCAGTTTTCTCTATTTGATCCAATTCTTCATCCATGGCCTTATGCCAAAATTCATCCTTCCTGGCTTCTTCAAAACAATTTGGTTCAATTGTAGATAAGAGGGCTAGGTGTGTTTGTTTTGGTGAACGAATTCTTCTTCTAGTCTCAACTCTTTCATCTTTCGTTTTGATAATCTGATCTGAAGGATGATTCTTCTGTACTCGTCTGCTAGGTGTCTTTGGAGACACTTGTTGAACTTTCTCTTTTTCTTCTTTCAGATTCTCTTCATCTTCCTATTCTACTTTTTTTTCATCTTCTTCTTCTTCTTCAAAAGGTTGTTCCATTGATTCATTTTCTTCTTCCTTTGATTCTGGTATGCATGTTTCATCAATTGTTACATTGATGCTTTCCACAACTTTGTTCAATCTCAGATTGTAACACTTGTATTCTTTCCTTGTGCTTGAGTAACCAACAAGTAATCCTTTGTCCACACAAGATTCAAACTTTCCCATTCTTCCATGTTCTCTTTTGATGTAGCATTTTCTTCCAAAACTCTATAGTTATTCACATTTGTTGGTCTTCCTTTCCATAGCTCGTAGGGAGTTTTGTCAGTGTTGTTTCTGATAATTACTCTATTTTGAATGTGAAATGTTGTATGAACTTCCTGTGTCCAAAATATATCTATCAATTTGGAATCTATTAGCTTTGTTTGAGCCATTTCATGTACTGTCCTATTCTTTCTTTCAACAACTCCATTCCATTGAGGTGTCCTAGCAATGGAGAATTGCCTTTTTATTCCATGACTGCTATAGTAGTCCATAAATTCCTTTGAAGTGAAATCTCCTCCATTATCAGATCTCAAACATTTGATTTTTGAATCCATTTCATTTTCAACCATTTCCTTGTAGATCTTAAATTTTTCAAAAGCTTCTCACTTATTCTTGAGAAAGAAAACTACAGTCATTCTTGTATAATCATCAACTAATAACATAAAGTATTTCTCACCTTTTAAACCCTTTGTTGTAGTTGGTCCAACTAGATCAGTGTGCACAATTTACAGTGGTCATGTTGTTGAATATTCATTTGATTTGAACCTGGTCTTTATTTGCTTTCCTTGTTGACAATTCTTGCATTAAGTGTTGGTTGGTTTTGTGATTTGGGGAATTTCTCTGAATGCTTCTATTTTGTTGAATTTGACAAGGTTATCAAAATGTATGTGACCCATTCTTCTGTGCCATAGACAACTTTGATCTTCCTTTCCTAGACAACACTTTTCATTTCCAATTTCACTTAACACATATATGTTTCTTGAAGTTCTTGCAGCTGTAGCAATCAATTTTCCTAAATATTATTTTCTTATCTTGGACTTTTGTGAATCGAAAGTAACTTTATGAACTTGGTCACACATTTGAATCACACTTAGAATATTATGTTTCATATCTTCTACTAGTAGAACATTTTCTTCTTTTCTATTCTTGTTCCCAATTCTGATTGTGCCTTTTCCAATGATTTTGTTGAATCATCATTTCCGAAAGAGACTGATCCATCTCTTTCCTTTCTTAATGTAATAAACCTGTCTCTATCACCTGTCATGTGTTTTGAAGAGCCACTATCAACATACCAACTGTTAGCGATCAAAATGCACTGGTTTTTTGAGAGCGTTTTTATCTCTCTCTCTCTCTGTTTCACTCATTTTTCTTATTAGCCTTTGGCCAGCATCTTAAACTTCTAGTTTCCTTATCAGCTCTCATTGACCATGATTGCTCCAAACCTTTGTTATTCAGTCTTCAACCTGCATTTCACAAATACATATTTTCAATATTTCTTAATTGATACATAGCCCAAACCATAGTTTTTTCCATGCAATACTCCAAAGACTAGAACACTAAGTCAGGAGTTAAAAGCTAGTCAACACCCAAATTGAGCCATTAATCTAGCCACAAGTTAAGATAAAACTCAAAGGCCACGTAGATGTCTATTGTTGAATGTAGTTTGGTTTATAAATTGTTTTTACAGGTCAAAGATATCTGGCCACTAATCGAGCCATGATTCAAGTCGCGAAACAAGCCATCTGCCAGGTCAAGTCACATGTCAATATGTCAAAAGCCCACAGGTTTCCAAGTGTTTGATGATATAAGTGCCAAAGATTATGAAGCTGTCTAATGAAGAAATGTAGCATTTATTGTTGGAATACTCACTCCACTGCCAATGCAATTTAGATCTAGAGTACCACCATAAACAGGTCAACAATTTATGCCTCCAAGTAGCCAACAGTTTCAGCCTATGGCTCAAGCTATACCACCATCAAAAATTGGAAATGCTCCATCTGTTCAACCACAGCCTGTGAAGTATCCTCCACAAATGTGATGCAGGAGCATCGCTCACTCATCAAGCGAGCCAGCACGGAGCGGAGACAGCTGGATAGCGCCAGCACATATATTTTTGAAATGCTTTGGAAGTTGTAGCGCCGCTCTTTTATGAAGCCATTCATAAAAGAAGCGCATTTGTATTGTATTGTAGATAGGAAGGCATTTAATAGTTTTAATGTTGTTAGATAGGAATTTATTGTAGATGTGATAGTTGTATAATTCGAGAGGGCAAACGGAATATAGGCACCCTCCTTTGTACATTGTAACATTGGCAATTATCAAATAGGAGAAAGAGAAGAGCAGAGTAGAGAACTGATGAAGAACACCCATGTACATATTGAATTAATAGAAGGAAGCCTTTGATTCGCTTTCATGGTGTGTTTTGTTTCTTTGTGTTGATAGTATGCTCATGTATGTTTGCTTTCTGTCATACATTTGCTTAGATATGCTGTGAATGTGATTTCATAGTTGATTAGAAAACTGTGAGAAAGAGGAGAATGAGTTTCAATTGTTTCTCTGTTTGAGCTAGGAGATTCCTGCATAGAGTGCAGTTGAATTCATCCGCATAGAGTGCGTTGATGAGGCTAGACAGTTAAACTCTTATTCTCATCTGCCCAGAGTTGAATTGGGTTATTAGAGCCGTGCAGGATAAGTGCAGGCCGGATTTGAAGCCTCATCAGTTATCCTGAGTATAGAAGGACAGGGGTAATTGTTGCTGCAAGCGCACAGGATCCAAAGGACGCAACACCTGGAGAGCTGGTGGAGGTCGAGCACAGGAAGCGTGTGAAAAATCTCTAGAGGAGTTAGAGGAATTAAGTTCAGGAGGGAAAGTTCCTTGTGTGAGTGCTGTGGGAATAGACCCAGGAGGGGCTCGAACATGAACAGAGCGTTGGAATAGGAGAAATCCTCAAGGAGGAGAATCAACGGCTAGGGATTGCTATGGAGAACCGTGAAGTCCCACGGACCATCATATCTAGGAAAAGTAGTGAGGGATTTAACCCTTGAGCGCAGGAAGAACCCATAGCCATCGCATATCGACATATCGGGGTTTGCGAATACAATAGTTTTGAACTCGTTGAAATTGCGATTGGTGATTTCCCGAGTCAACGGGAGCCGTCGATCAGAGCAGGGACACGTGGCGCAAGACCTTGAGGAGTCGGGATTCGGGGTTTGGCAAGGTCCGTGACCTTATGCATTAAGAATCGCGAATTCCCGAATCATGATTTCCCAATAGCACGAGTGGGGAGACAGGTGTCAGGGCGTTAAGCCACACCCTGAAGGGTTGACAGGTGTCATCGGAGTTCAGGGTTTTGAGTTTCATGTGAACTGTGTTCCCGAGTTTCGTGATACCGCGAAACTCGATTTCCCGATAATAGAAGGGAAGTCATGGCAGGAGTTACTGTGGGTAGTGAAAATTCCTGAGAGGGAGTTGGAAGAGACTTTGACTCTTCGGGCCTGTGTGAAAGAAGGTCCAGGTGAGAGCAGGTTGCCGCTGAAGGTGACTTTGCATCAGTGTGGTATCAGAGCCTGAAATCTTTTCTGTATATCTCAGGCGAGAGAAGGGAAGGAGAAAGGGAAAGCACTCTGATACACATGATTTGCGTCAGTGTGGTATCAGAGACGAAGAAGATTTCTCTTTGTTTCGGTAGAAGAGAGAAGTGGATTTCATCATTCCTCCGATAAGAGAAAGGCAGTCACCTGATCGAGAAGACAGGGATTCTCGGAGAAGGGGTAGGCCGACATGGAACCTAGAAATAGAATGCCAAATGTGAGATCTCCAAGCAAGGCTTGAGGAGATGGAGATAGCACAGAGACGCGGAGTCGGTGCAGGAGAGTTCAGTGATGCTGAGGTGGAAGAGGAAGTTGGACACGATGTAGAAGAGGTCTCAGCAGAGGATTCCTCAATCGAACGATTGATAAGAGCTATCACTAGAATGAGCTCAAAGACAAAAATGGACATTCCCGTCTATGAGGGGAGTCTAAATGCAGAAGAGTTGTTGGATTGGATCTGAGCACTCGACACCTACTTCGACTATGAAGACATCAAAGAGGAAAATAAGGTAAGGCATGTTGTTACTAAATTGAAGGGACATGCAGCCTTATGGTGGGATGAGTTGCAGGCTGATAGGCGCTGCAAGGGAAAACAAAAGATTAAGAGCTGGGACAGGCTAATTGCTAAGATGAAAGTGAAATTCATCCCAAGAGATTATCAAATCACACTATTCAGACGAATGCAGAACCTGAGACAGAAGTTGATGACAATGAAGGAGTACACCGAGAAATTTTACAGGCTCAACATTCGAGCAGGTCATCGGGAGAATGATGACGAAAAGGTGGCGAGATATATGAATGGTCTGAGGTATGACATTCAAGATGAGTTAAGCATGCTAACCATCAGGACGGTGGAAGATTCTTACCAATTGGCTCTGAAAGCCGAAGAGAATCTGAGTCGCAAGCAAGGACAGTGAGGGCGAGGCAGGAGTCAGCCCAGAGGCAAGGCAGTTTCCCAAGAAAGAATTTAGAAGCCCAAGGAGGAGTGGAAGAAACCTCAGGGTAATATTGAAAGAGGTGGAACCTCACAACAGAGGTAGCAATATGCTGAGCCAAGAAGGCAACATAATGAATAGCGGGGAGAGTATGTTGACTCCAACACTTTTCCTTGTACCAGAGGTCGAGGTAGAGGCCGAGGAGGAATCATCACATATTTTACATGTGGAAAAGATGGACATAAATCCAAGGATTGTCCAGATAGGAAGATGGACAGAGGAGAAGCTCACATCATGGAGGCGCAGAGGCGTGATGTTGAGGACGAAGATGCCAGAAGTGGGAAGTCACTGATGGTGCATAAAATTTTGTTAACACCCGAGAAGGAGGTGGAAGATACAGCTCAGAGAACCAGACTGTTCAGGACGACTTGCAAGACCAAGGGCTGGAAATGCAAGGTCATAGTGGACAGCGGAAGCATCGATAATCTCGTTTCAACCGAGATGGTGGAAAAGTTAGCGCTGGAGATGACAAATCACCCGATTCCATACAAAGTGTCATGGTTGCAGAAAGGACACCAGGTATGTGTTACGAAACAATGCTTGGTTGAATTTAAAATGGGTGAATATAAGGATAAGATCATGTGTGATGTTATTCCCATGGATGTCTGTCATGTATTATTGGGTAGACCATGGCAGTATGACCGAAATGTTGTTCATGATGGAAGGATGAACACATACACCTTGGAGAAGGATGGGAAAACACACACATTGCTTCCGATAAAGGATAAAGAAGTTAATCCGGAAGTAACCATCACAATACTTCTCATGAGTGGGAAGGAACTTCTCACATATATGGAGAAGAACGAAGATCCACAATTCTTTGTTGTCAGGAAGCCGAGAATTGTCCTGACAAGCACAAGAGTGGATGACTTGCCAGAGGAGATTCAGGAACTGCTGGGAGAGTTCGTTGATATCATCGTGGATGAACTACCTCATTCATTGCCACCGATGAGAAGTGTGAGTCACCATATCGACCTCATACCCGGAGCGAGTTTGCCGAATAAAGCTTCATACAGGTTGACACCTCAGGAGAACGAGGAGGTCAAAGGGAAGGTACAGGATCTACTGGATAAAGGACTGGTCAAAGAGAGTCTGAGTCCATGTGTTGTTCCAACAGTGCTGAGTCCGAAGAAGGATGGAGGTTGGAGAATGTGTACAGACTCCAGAGCGATTAAAAAAATCACTATTAGGTATAGATTTCCACTGCCGAGAATGGATGACTTGATGGATTGCCTGAGTGGGGAAAATTATTTATCGAATATTGATCTCAAGAGCGGATATCACCAGATCCGAATGAGAGAAGGTGATGAATGGAAGACAGCATTCAAGACAAACGAAGGTTTGTACGAATGGTTGGTCATGCCGTTTGGTTTGAAAAACGCACCGAGCACATTTATGAGGCTGATGAATGAAGTCCTACGGGAATTCATCAGTAAGTTTGTAGTCGTGTATCTGGATGATATACTGATTTTTAGTAAGACCAAGGTTGAACATTTAAGGCATTTGGATATTGTAATGAGAAGGCTACAGTGGGAGAAGCTGCTGATCAACATGAAGAAGTGTTCCTTCATGAAGACAGAGCTCATATATTTGGGTTTTGTTATCTCAGCAAATGAGCTGAAGATGGATCCGGAGAAGGTAGAAGTGATAAAGAATTGGCCATCACCGAGGAATCTTTTTGAGGTAAGGAGATTTCATGGTTTGGCTAGTTTATACCGAAAGTTCATTCGAAATTTCAGTGGAATTAGCGCAACAATGATGGATACAGTGAAGAAGCGACATAAAAAATTTTGTTGGACAACAGAGGCTGAAAAGAGCTTCAATCTGTTGAAGTGGAAGATTACTGAGCAACCAATTTTGGTGTTTCTATACTTTCAGAAGACATTTCAGGTGAAATTTGATGCGAGTGGATATGCCGTAGGAGGGGTCTTGAGTCAGGAGGACAGACCTATTGCATATTACAGCGAGAAGCTAGACGATGCAAAGCTGAAATACTCCACGTATGATAAAGAGTTCTATGCCATCATACATGCATTAAAGAAGTGGAGGCATTACTTGATACCCAAGGAATTCGTTTTGTACAGTGATAATCATGCATTGCAGTTTGTGAGTCAACAGGAGAAGTTGAACCAGAAGCATGCAAAATGGGTAGAGTACATGCAAAATTTCACATTTGTGATCAAACACATTTCGGGGACTGCTAACAAAGTGGTTGATGCTTTGAGAAGGAAATGTTTGTTGCTGCAGGAGTTTCGAATCAAAACCTTGGGTTTTGAAAATCTGAAGGACATGTATGCAGGTGATGCGGACTTCAGAGAAGCATACGAGGCAGCTGAGAATCTAGTTCTCAGGGATCGGAGTCCATGGATGGAATATATGATCCAGGAAGGATTGTTGTTCAGGGGCAATCAATTGTGCATACCAAATTGCTCCATGCAGGAGAATTTGGTAAAGGAAAAACACAGTGGAGGCTTAGCCGGTCATTTTGGACATGATAAAACATTCGCGAAGCTGGGAAAATCATATTATTGGCCGGGGATGTGCACCGATGTCAAACGATTTGTTGATAGATGCAGGATATGTCAACATGCGAAGGGCCGAAAGAAAAACACAGGGTTTTATCAGCCATTGCCCATACCTAAAAGACCATGGGAGGCGATCAGTATGGATTTTGTTCTAGGATTGCCGAGAACGCAAAGAGGAGTGGATTCCATCTTTGTAGTGGTGGACAGGCTTTCAAAGATGGCACATTTTATCCCATGTCAAAAGACCAGCGATGCGACACACATCGCCAACTTGTTTTTCAAATAAATCGTCAGATTGCATGGATTACCGAGAAGCATAGTCTCGGACAGGGATACGCAATTCATAGGCCATTTTTGGAGGACGTTATGGAAGAAGCTAGGAACTAATTTGGCATTTAGTTCAACTTATCATCCACAGACGGATGGCCAAACAGAGGTGGTGAATAGAATTCTGGGGGATTTATTGAGAAGCTTGGTGACAGAGCACCACAGCAGTTGGGACCAGATATTACCACAGGCAGAATTTGCGTACAATGATTCGGTGAATCAGAGTATAGGAAAAATCCCATTCCAGATTTTGTATGGGACACAGCCAAGGGGATTTTCTGAACTCATGGAGTCAGAACAAGGTGCGACTAGTAGCGCGAGCGCTGAAGAATTCGCTGAAGCGATGGAGGAACTTCACACGCAGGTGAAGCAGCGACTACAGAGTCAAATCAAGAGTATAAGCGCAGAGCCGATCAATGGAAGAGACAACTTCAGTTTGAAGTTGGTGATATGGTTCTGGCGCACTTAAGGAAGGAAAGGTTCCCAAGGGGAGCATATAACAAGCTCAAGATGAAGAAAATTGGGCCATGCAAAGTCCTGAAGAAATTTGGGGAGAACGCATATGATCTTGAGTTGCCAGATGGCATCGGGATATCTTCGATATTCAATATTTCGGATTTATACCCATACAGGGTTGGAGAAGCAGACACTGGAATTGAGGAACCAGTGGTCCAGTGGCAGAAACAATTGCCAGTTGCACAAAAGACGCATATGGAGTGCATACTGGAAAAGCGAGTGGGAAAGAAGACCAGGCGAAAATAGTATTTTGAATACCTAGTGAGATGGAAGAATCACCCAGTGGAGGATGCCAGCTGGGAGACAGAGGCAGTGATACAAAAGCATGGGCAGACTGTGCAGGAGCTCATGGAAAGGAGCCCATGATATCTTTCGAGCCGAGGAGTATGATGCAGGAGCATCGCTCACTCATCAAACGAGCCAGCACGGAGCGGAGACAACTGGATAGCGCCAACGCATATATTTTTGAAATGATTTGGAAGTTGCAGCGCCGCTCTTCTATAAATCCATTCATAAAAGAAGCGCATTTGTATTGTATTGTAGATAGGAAAGCATTTAATAGTTTTAATGTTGTTAGATAGGAATTTATTGTAGATTTGATAGTTGTAGAATTCGAGAGGGAAACCGGAATATAGGCACCCTCCTTTGTACATTGTAACATTGGCAATTATCAAACAGGAGCAAGAGAAGAGCAGAGCAGAGAACTGATGAAGAACACCCATGTACAGATTGAATTAATAGAAGGAAGCCTTTGATTCACTTTCATGGTGTGTGTTGTTTCTCTGTGTTGATACTATGCTCATGTATGTTTGCTTTTTGTCATACATTTTCTTGGATATGATGTGAATGTGATTTCATAGTTGATTAGAAAAATGTGAGAAAGAGGAGAATGAGTTTCAATTGTTTCTCTGTCTGAGCCAAGAGATTCCTGCATAGAGTGCAGTTGAATTCATCCGCATAGAGTGCGTTGATGAGGCTAGACAGTTAAACTCTTATTCTCATCTTCCCAGAGTTGAATTGGGTTATTAGAGCCGTGCAGGATAAGTGCAGGCCGGATTTGAAGCCTCATCAGTTAGCCTGAGTATAGAAGGACAGGGGTAACTGTTGCTGAAAGTGCACAGGATCCAAAGGACTCAACACCTGGAGAGCTATTGGAGATCGAGCACAGGAAGCGTGTGAAAAATCTCTGGAGGAGTCAGAGGAATTAAGCTCAGGAGGGAAAGTTTTTGTGAGTGCTGTGGGAACAGACCCAGGAGGGGCTCGAATAGGAATGGAGCGTTGGAACAGGAGAAATCCTCAAGGATGAGAATCGATGGCTAGGGATTGCTATGGAGAACCGTGAATTCCCACGGACCGTTAGATCTAGGAAAAGTAGCGAGGAATTTAACCCTTGAGCGCAGGAAGAACCCATAGCCATCGCATATCGGCATATCGGGGTTTGCGAATACAATAGTTTTGAACTCGTTGAAATTGCTATTGGCGATTTCCTGAGTCAACAGGAGATGTCGATCAGAGCAGGGACATGTGGCGCAAGACCCCGAGGAGTCGGGATTCGGGGTTTGGCAAGGTCTATGACCTTGTGCGTTAGGAATCGTGAATTCCTGAATCGCAATTTCCCAATAGCACGAGTGGGGAGACAGGTGTCAGGGCATTAAGCCACACCCTGAAGGGTTGACAGGTGTCATCAGAGTTCGGGGTTTTGAGTTGCATGTGAACTGTGTTCCCGAGTTTCGTGATACCATGAAACCCGATTTCCCGATAAGAGAAGGGAAGTCGTGGCAGGAGTTACTGTGGGTAGTGAAAACTCCCGAGAGGGAGTTGAAAGAGACTTTGACTCTTCGAGCCTGTGTGAAAGAAGGTCCTGGTGAGAGCGGGTTGCCGCTGAGGGTGACTTTGTGTCAAAATGAAACATTTGCCTCCACATCCAGGGAAACAACAACAAACTCCACCTTCATCTCAGGCTCCTTCTATGACATATCTTTAGCAGCCAAGGCCAATGGCAAGTCAAGCTCCTCAATCTCAGCAGCTTCAACAATCTCAACAACCTCTTAGTATGTCACCTCCATCTGGTTTAGGTGGCATGGGATTGTCACCATCATCATCCTATATGTTTTCTCCCTCTACGTATGGTCAGTCACAAAATTCATACAGTGTTAATCCACAATATCAAGTTGTTTCTCAGCCTCAACACATGCCACTAGTGCATTTTGGAACTCAGCAATGGGTATCTACAAATAAAAATAGTGTTCCTGCATCTCAAGGGATGTAGACATGGCAACAATCTGTTGTTGGCTTTGCTTCAGCTCTTGGAGATGTTGTTCAACCTGGTAATTCCAACTTGCAAAGTTCTTCAAATTGGAAAGAACAAAACTTAGAATTAAATTACTGTCAAAGAAGTGCTTCCTGTTACAGATTTGGAAAGAAAGAGTACATTGGCTCACTAATCATTTTGTTGCCAAAGGAAGATATGGAGTAAATTGAGGAAGACAATAAAAGAATTTGGTTCAAATTCTAAAAGAATAGATGGCAGCCATGGAGGCAAAGGATACCCATTTTAAATATTTTGTTTTGGCCAAAGCAAAGCTTTCACCAGCACAAGAGGTGCAGTTACAACTAATTAGTTGTTGAAAAGAAGAGCTTTCAACAACTAACTAGCAAATTTCAAGGCGGAAGAGCTGGAGAAACTGCAGATAGTCCAGAGAAGGAGTATTTTTTCCCAGATCGAAGTTTTACTCGGCCAAATCTCTTCAAAACTCTTTCTAAAGATAGATATCGAATTATAGTATCAAATTCAAAGTATAAATTTGATGCAAAGGAGGTTAGAAGAGGTGTTCAAGTTGATTTGGCACCTATTTTGGGGGCAATAAAACAAGGTTTTTTCTAAACTTGGCAAATTCGAATTTCATCTTCCTCAAGAGATATTAAACAACCTTGGAAGGCTTATCTTCACAACACAGAGTTTCAACATGATCTGAAGACCATGAAATGAGGATTTGATCTCACTTTGAGGATCACTTCCTCTCTTTTGTAAAAGTTGTTTTGACTTTCTATCTTTGGCAAATTTGATCAATTTTTACAGGATCTGAATAATTTATTGTAAAGCTATAAAGCTAAAGATATGAGATGAATAAGTGGTTCAATCTTGGATACATTTTGCTACTGTACTAGACTCTTATCTTGATAATAGAATCACAATCTTCTTTTGCTTTCAATGTCAGATTTGTTCATGTATTTCATTATTCTATACTTTACTTCAGTTTAGCTCAGTTTCTAAGAACTGTTATCTTCTTATTGAGCTCATGAACTTGAATTAAAGGACTTGTTACTATCTTGTATGAACCTACACATTGTTGTATTTGGTTATCTAGACTAGTACTCTTCATTCCCTGTTCAAACTTTGTTGTCCGATTATTGATTTCTAAAAGAACTGTCTTATTCAAATGCATGATAAGTGGTCCATTTCATTAGCCATTGAGTTATCCCATTGTTCCAAGCATACCAAATTTACCATATTCTTGAGTTACCAAGCATCTTTGGCCTACAACCCCAAAGAGTTTCTTGGAGTGATAACACCAACCACGCTTCTTCTGCTTAGCTTGTAGAGAGAGTGTTCATTCTTCATTACTATATCGATTCTACTTTCTTATCCATGTCCTTTTTTGAGTTTCCTGTCTGTGACTGTTTCTATTATGTTGTGGTTCTATAGGAGGGACTGTCATTCTGCAATCTTTGGCCATGTGTCCAAAGTTGCTATATTTGTAACATTCCACTTCAGTTCTCAAATATTCAAACATGTTGTAACTTCTTCTCTGTGTTTCACTAGGCCTTCTTGGATAACCATTTTGTGTATGACTTTCAAATTTGTTTATTTTCTTGTTGTTAGACCTGCAATTCACAACTTTATGTCCAAAATTATTACATGCATAACATAAAACAAAAAATATAGTTTGATACCTGGGAGTTGAATATATTACGAAAAGAGGTGCTCTTATGAATCCTTATTCTTCTTGAGGCCTATTTGTCTGTTGTTGATTCTGAAATATGAATCTTCTCGGTGGAGGAGTGTCTTTGTAATCTTCCTTGTATATATTCCTATCCCCTTTGATTATTTTTGCATATCTTTTTAGATATGTTTCTTGCTCTGTTGTTTTGGAGATTGATCCCTTTTCTTTCTAATTGTATCCAAGTCCGGACTTGTCAAGATGAGATTTTTGACTGTTGATAATGTCATCCAAAAATTTTGAGCTATTCTGCATATTTTTCTTTTGAATATCCTTTCTTAAGGTGACAATATCTGCTTCCAAATTTCCAATGATCTTGTCCTTTTCTTCTAGTTGTTCTTTGAGTTCTTCTTCAATTATTTTATCTTCTTCTATTTAAACCTTCAAATTTGTGATCATTTGTTCTAGTTCTTGAGTGTCTTCTTTCTTGTCTAGTTCCACTTGTAGTTTCTTGTTTTTCTTCTTTTCTCTTCTGATAACTTCTATGGCACACATCAATTCTTCTCGATAGTAAACTTCTACCTCTTCAATTTCTTCTTTGACTTCTTTATATTCTTCTTTAGAGTCTTCTTTATTAGATTCTTCTACTACCATGAATAGAACTCTTCATGTGTCAATGTCACTGACTTCATCTTCATATGATGATGAGATGTCTTCTTTGGTGCATAATATTTTCTTGAAAACTTTATTTGTATTTATTTTGCCTTTATATGTTTGTTTTCCTTTTGAGTAACCTTCATCATTTCTCTTTTTCTTTTGAGAACATTTGTTAGAAAAATTACCAATACCATCTGTTGGTGTCAGAGGTCACCCCTGGATTGCTAGCAGGAGCAAAGCCCGACGCCCATCAGTTTATTGTCACGTTTTGTCTAAAAAGAGATCAAATGGAAGGAAACTCAGAACGATATCGTCTCAACTCAGAAACCAGACCAGGCATGCATGAACGAGTGAGGTCTTGATAAACTCCAAACAGTGGGTTGTAGTAAAAGGATGAGTAGGTGGAAGACTTGCGCAAGAAGGGTGCAAGGGTCTATCACAGACATCCGGTTTGTGACAGACTGAAGAAGAATGCATTCGAACACAAAATCCTTTCACATTCAAACACAGATACCAGAAATCACAACAATGTCACAACAAATCCTTTATCATAACAAGATTGCTAAGTTCGCGTGAATCCTTCAACTGTGAACTCTCCGGCATAAGACGAAACCAGATGGAAGGAAAAGAAGAACTGTTTGTTATAAACCAAGAAGTCTCAAACACAGAGGCATAACCAGGAAACTAGAGTATTTGCTAAAACTTTACAGTCGGGAGCTTAGCTCTACCATCGATAGATACCAAAATGGAAAAAATGCCTACATATACTCAAAACAACAATAGCACTGGAACCAAGAAAATGCATTGAAAGCTTTCTGTTTGCATGGCTTCTGATAGTCAACATCTGAAAGATCGTGCAACTTATGTCAGACGCAATCTTAATTGTTTGACAGTTCCAACGGCGAATCGACGTGCCTTAAATTCATGGTCGTACTCTCCCATTAAGGCGGAGGCGATATCTAACCATCACCAACTGTTTCAATAACTACTTCTTGGGATTGAGAACAGCCCGACCAACTCAGCATTTCGGGCTACGGAAGACTTCTCACGCTGCCACCTGGAATAACCGAATAGCTTGAGGGATGGGCATGGAGGCTAGCGTGGAAGATGAGTGCATGACAGGAATGGTGGTGCTGGGTTATAAGGGCGTGGAAGGAGTGACAGAATGAGAGAAGGATGACAGAGGACGATTCATGGCAGAAGAAATCGGGTAGAAGGGAGGAAGACGAGAGAAGCGAACTCGCCTTCGGGTGAGAGGCTGACGTGGAAAGGAAAGGAATGGGACATGTGGCAAGTAGCGAGTGGATGGTGAGAAAAAGAGAGAACCACACGGACCACAAGGATGAGGTGGACGAGTGACACACGGTAGCGGGAGAAAGGTGGACTGGAAGATGACAAGGCAGGAGAGTGGTCCATGCTGGCTAAACATGGAGTGGTTGAGAAGGGCAGGGTTATTTAAGTGTCGTTGATCTGGGCACCTTGATCGTGGCCATCGGAAAGCTGCATATGGGATTCCGGACCCCCCCCCCTCTACTTAAAGGTAGAAAGGCGGGGGGGGTCCGAAATGGTCTTCATCGCCATTGATCCGGGCGCACTGATCTGGGCCATCGTAGAGGTGCGCCCCCGATTCTGGACCGCCCCCCCCGCTTAAAGGTAGAAAGGCAAGGGGGGTTCGGAATCCAACGCATGTCGTTGATCTGGGTGTGCAAATATGGACCGCTCGGTCTTGTGTGTTGTTTATCATGGGCGTATTATCGCCCAAAACTTAGGACAAATGGGTTTTAACCCATCCTTTCGCACTCCAACCCCCTTAACAAGAAATATCGCTAACATTTGGCTCCATGGGGGATAGAGTCATCCCTGTGATGCTCTAAGAACTCTTTTGTAGACTTAGTGCCTTTGCTGTTGGGCTATGGAGTCATTTATTAGTCCGAAAAATAAAACAAAAACAATATTTACAACAAAAAAAACAAAACGAGCCGACTGTGGCTCAAAGAAAACATTTCTTTAAGAAATGCCCATTGACTGGGCCATTAAAAACTTCATTGCCTTCCAGATCCTGCAACCTGTAAGTGTTGTT